>VXBI01008137.1:1839514-1897558 GCA_013397375.1 Toxostoma redivivum | reverse complement strand
AATTATATATTAATATAAATATTAAATGATGGTTCAGGTGCCAGCCTTTGTGTCTATTAGTCTCACACAGTGTGTTCTGAACACTGTTTATAACACTCTATGGACATGTCTGGCATTTTAACAAATACAGCAACAAATTCAGCTTTATCATAAATCACAGCAATTCCTTCTGCTTTCAGTTCCATTTGCACTTCTGGAGGATTGGGCAAAAAAATTTATACACAACAAACAAAATAGCACCTTTTGTTTTTCAGTTTGAAATTGGTCCCTATGGGTGCATCCTCCTGACTGTGTCTGTCATCTTATCAAGATCCATCAACCTGTGAGTGCCTCTCCAGCCTTGTTTCATAAACTGCACAGCAAAGTGAGCTGGGAAAAGTGAGGGAAAATCCATGCTGTGCTTAAATCTCTGGCTTTTTTAATCTGCTGTGGTGTTTGCTCTGATAAATATGGGGGAGTTGTGCAGATTTACTGACCTAATCTTGGCTTTTCTTGTTGTATACACACACTTTTATGTGTATAATTATATATATCTATAGATATCTCTTGTAGTGATCAGTCCACCACATCTGATGTCAAATAGTCCATCTAAATATTAGGTATTATATCTGAGGTAGTTTTCTGTTCTCCCTACCCTGACAGTTTAAGCAAGACTCATTTAAAGGGTTATTTATTTCTTGAGGTATCTTAGGCAGGGGGGAATAACCTCACTGTGATGACTTCCCCAGTTTCTCTGTCAGTGATAATGATAAGGAAAAGCTGGAATAAAATGGATGAGGCATTTTTAGGTAGCTGTAAGTAATGTATGACCAATCTGGTCTCAGTTTATTGCTGTAATGAATATTCCAAGCTCATGGAAAGTCATCACAACCTCTTTAAAAACTCACTGAGGCCCAGGCACAGTGGATTTAATGGAGCTTTTATACAGACTGAAGGTGTTTCTGTGGTGCTGTGAGTGTCAGTGGGTCAGAATGTAAAGGCTTCCTTCGTTCAGGCAGATTTTCACTTCTGTGAAAACCCCCAGGAGCAGGGGGAAGCTGCTGCTGCCAGTTTACAATAATAAGTGACATGGAGAGAGCAGCTGCACTTGAAAGCAGCACGAGTCTGATTTATGGAAGCTTTTATTTCTTACTGCTCTGCATTGTCTTGACAAGAAACAGCAACTCAGTCCAAATTTGAGATCCACAGTCAGTTCCTCACCTGCTGGGATCCCAGCAAGTGTTTGCAGATTGAGTTGTTTCTGGTTTTATTGTAATTTCTTCCTTTCTTGTGCTTATAGTAACACTACAGCCCTTGGCTTGACTCCACTTTTGTACTCTAACACAAATGATGTGATAATTTCAGGGCATATGCCATTTATTCTCATTTTTCTGAGCTGGTTACAGCAGAGAGGTTCAGATTAGTAGAGTTACTTGTACAAGTAATGATCTGTAGGTTCATAATTGCTGCTGTCTGCACTGCTTTGCTTGCTATAAAATGATAAATATTCTTTAATAATTTAAGCAAGGATATATTGTCCCTCATCACCTCCCAGTTCCTGCCAGATGGATTATGACAAGGCCAATCAATCATCTGTGTTTTGATTTGGAGGAGCTGTGTCTAAAGTGAACATGACAATTCCTTATGGTGCCTGTTTGCATTTTAAACTATCTAAATATTTTTGCAGATCTGATCCAGAATGTCACAGCAGTTTATAAAGTGCAGCTCTATTTTGGGGAATCATCATGATTTTCTCACAAAACTTCATTTTAAAGTACTATTTCTCCTCTAGCTTGTACTGTGTAAGACACTGCATTGATACCTATCTTTTGTTTACAAGAAACAGGATTTTTTCTGTTTTTACACACAATGGAAAGTGTTTTTTAGACCTTTGCACAATTTTTTATTTTAAAAGTGCAAACTGAATTTTGCTTATGTAATCTTCAGCGATCGATTTAGCTGCCTATGTCCTCCTGCTTCTCTTAGGATATTAAAAATATCAAGACAAATAACTCTGTGCTGATATCCTCAAAAAATATGTACCATTCAGAGAGTGTTACCAGCATGGTAAGCAATTATTTACATAACTGGCATAGTTCTGGATGAACAGCTGATCACAAATAAGAGTTGGTTTAGATAATGGAATTTTCAGCCAGTAATAGATCTCCCTGGGATTGTTCTGTCCCAGTTTTGGGGATTTTTTTAACAGAAAAATCAGAAAAATTTCTGTTCTTACAACAGAAAACTCCACAGAAGTTTCAGTTGCCCGGATTTTTGTCTGCATACTGCACTGAAAAAAAAAGAAGGATTATTTAATTTTAGTTGAGGAGTAGACAGGACTTAGATTTTTCCTATTCTGGCTGTAATTATCTATCTTAATGATCTTTATTGCCCAGAGAAGCTGTGGACTCCCCATCCCTGGCAGTGTCCAAGGCCAGGCTGGACACTGGGGCTCGGAGCAGCCTGGGATAGTGGAAGGTGTCCCTGCCCATGGCAGGGGGGTGAAATTAAATGAGCTTTAAGATCCCTCCCAGCCCAAACCATTCCAGAATTCTATGATTTATTTGCTTTCTATGTAAGTATTTGCATTTTGGCCTTTAAACTCAAAAAAAAAAAGAGAAAAAAAATCATGATTAATTTGGCTTATTTTGGGTGTCTATCTTAAAATGACATAAATCATCTCCTGAAATGCTTGGTTATCTTCACTAAAGTGAGAAAATCTAAATAACTTACTCAGAAGGAAATTTTACACTGTAAATATCAAGTCATGAAATGAAATCTGCTTTTTAGTGACAGGTCAATGAAAAATGGGAGATTAAACGTTAGTAATGTAGAGCATTATACATGTCAAGAACAGCCTCAACTGTCCTCACCTAGTGATGGGCTTTAAATAGGCTATAAAAAATAATAAATAGGTTATAAAAATAAATAAATAAATAAAAATAGGTTCAATAGATTTTTAAAAAAGGAGAGAGAAATTCTAGCACTACCACTAGCAATTTAATTATCTGAACACATCAGTTCAATTTTCTGTGATAGACAAGAGATAAATCATGTGTTTGGAGTTGAGAAAAGAATAAAAACACATTCATGGCTTCATATAAATATATGATTTTCCATATTTTATCTTGCATGCAGTCCTGTCTCTCAGGCCAGTAAAATCACATTAGTACTGGAACAGGGTGGGAGACGAAAACAAAGTTTCCCTTTAATTTGCACAGATGAAAAAAACCCTTTTTTCTTCACCAATAAAGAGGAATAACTTGGAAGTAATAAAAATTCAAGCACCCGTGACAGGGTTGAATACATTATTCCTCAGAGTCCAAAAACTTGGGTGCTCTCAGGGAAGCACTCAAGCTTTGATGTTAAAACAAGCACAATTCTAATTTTTTCCACAGCATAAATAACTTTAATACTGAGAGATGAGGAGGCCAAAAGTATCAAGAGGTTCAAGTAAATTTGGAGCAACTAATGGAAGGTGCAAGCTCCAGCATCCCTAAACCCCCTGGCCTTGCCATGTCCCCATTTTTGTGTTCTGCCTTGATGTTAGCTGCTGCTTTTTTGGTCCAGCTCCATAATTTCTACATTGTTACAGATTTTGCAAATGGAAATTGCAGCTTTCAGCCAGGTCTGCTGGGCAGTTGTTCCAAAATCACTGGCAATCTTAATTATTTTTATTTCAGGGGGACGCATGCCAGGAAATGCAGGAGCTTGCGCTGCTTTGTAGATTTGGGGTAATGAGTTTTTCATGCTCTGAGCACTAATGATCATCACTGCCTGAGCTGATAACAAATGGCCAGAGGAGTGAGAATTCCTGAGGAAGTTGCTGAGAACTCGTTGTTGCTTCTGGTACAGGAAGGAATGCTGGTTCCTAACAATTGTAACTGGTTTTTTGGGGTTTTTTATATTTTTTTTTTAAACAACCAGCGAAAATTAAAAAAAAAAAAAGTCATATTATAGCAGCTCAGGGGAGTAATCTTTCTGAGTGTGCAAGATGTGTGCTGGGATCTTCATGCTGAGGAGAGCTACAGGATGTTTTCCAGGCATGGGAGAGGGAATGAGCTCAAAAGTTGGGCTGCAAGCACCCACTGAGCCTCACCACTGAGTGCAGGAATATTTAGGAGTGGTTTTAATGGCAGCCCCACAGTCTGAATTTCCAGCTTCCAGTGGGGCTGCAGCACAGCTTTCTCCAACTCTTGGTCTCTTCCTCACTGTGCTTACTGCAAAGCCATTCCTGGAGTGGGATGTGGCTCCTTTGGGCACACAGCTTTCTTTAAATTCTTTAAATTACAGCTCCTCCCCAACCCTGTTCCCACATTTTTCCTAGTCACTGCAGTAACTTACTGCATGAAAGCATCCTTACTAGAACCCAGGAGAGCAAAGAACGTGAGAATGAGAAAATTCCTTGGGTGGAATCCCTTCGTGGAAAAACAGTGTATTGCCATTTTCAGGCTACCTGGAGACAATGCCCAGAGCCTGAGATCTGAAACACAGGCTCATTGTGCTGCTCACAAATCAAAATTCCACTGTTTGCATCCCTTTTGTCAACCTGGGGCTACTTTATCACTTACTGATTGCAGGTCATGTGTCACTCTGCAGTCAGGATTGCTCACTGAGTGCCTTTTCCATGTTTTCCCTGAAGTGTTTCTGTGAGAATAAATAAAACAATGGCTTTAGCTGTGGGAAAAATAAAAACTGAGACTTGATTTTGCAAGTCAAGAGGAGGCTGTGTACTTCATTAAGGTTGGCTGCTCATAAACCTTGGAAAATACACGTCAACATCTTCGTTGTTGTGATCCCACAGCTCTGTTAACTACACTTCTCTAGTCCTTACTGCTCCAGAAAAGGGTGTTCAGACCTGCTTCAAAGTTATCTGTGCTGTCCCCATTTTGGTTTGGGGGAATTTTGTTTGTTTGGAGTTGCTTGTTTTGTCTGTTTATTTATTTAATGTATTTATTTCAAAAGCCAGTTGTTACTAAGTCGAATAAATCACATTATGACTCCTTATCTCTTTAAGATTTCTCACACTCAATAGCTCTGTCCTTGATTAATACCAATTCACCTCCTTCTCTGAAATCTATTAGTGAACAGTTTCTCACTTGAAGGAATCAAATGATTAAAATTACATTGTTCTGTGCACTTACTCTTCATCCCTGTGGTACTGTTTTACCTAACTGGAGAGGTTCAATCTCCTTAATCTGCCATTCTAATCCATTTTTGAAATAAGACTCAGAAGCACCAAATCATGTTAAATGCTGCCCATTATTATGCCCTTTACCGTGGTCAAACATATCTATTTATCATCTTGGATTTACTTTTGTAATAATTTACCTGGTTGCAGGCAATCCTACAAGAATATTCCTTGTCTGGTCCATTGGTAAACTATTTTTACTTTTATTTATTTATTTATTGGTATTTTTAACAGTTCTGTCTGCCTTTATTCATCAAGAGAAGTTTTTATTGAGATGTGTAGCAGAAAATTATCATTACTGCAGTCATCCTTATCAAACCTTTTTTTTTTTTCTGTATCCTTTCCTATATCCTTTCTGTATCATTTACTGTAAAATAACCCCAATTATGACATGTTACTGGACCTTAAATCTCCTTCAGTCATGCAGGACTTAGAAAAGGAAAGTGATGCTCTGCTGGCTCATGAGCTGTGGGTGGAACAAAGGGTCCCCCACCCTCAATCCACTTTCCTTTGCTGACACCTTTTCCTGTCCCAGAGCCAATCTCTAATTTGGAGTTCCCCTCAAATTCACCTTCTCTCCTGATGAAGGAAGGTTTTTTGTGAAATATCCATTTGGCTGGGCCAAGGGTGAAATTCCAACTTCACATGAAGGATCCAATCACTTGGGGCACTCTCAGCTCTTGATGGAATTGGATTTTTCTGTGAGCCAGTTTTCTGGAAAAACCTTTCCAGAATAGTTTCCCCTCCACTTGAGAGTGCCTGGGAGAGCAGCAGCAGGGGGAAGTTGTGTCTGGGAGCAGTTTTCACTCAGGGCTTGCAGTTCTGTAATATAAATAGATGTCAGTGTGGTTTTTACAGCTTTTGGTGTTGGAAAAAGACAGGGAAGCTGCTGAGTTTGAGGGGAAACAGCTGTCAGTTATCTTACAGTGCTAAAAAACAAGGAGCTGGACACAACTGGGAAAAAAATAAAATTGGAGAATCTCAGAGCTCCCCAAGAGCCATTTGTGATTTTGCAACATGAGAAAAGCTGGTTAGATTTACCAGGAACAGGGGGAGGAGCAAATAGGAGAGATTTTGTGGGATCCAGACCTTGCTAAGGAAGAATTGAGCCCTTTTTTGTGTTTTGTTTGGGGTGAGTGAACTTCTGTGCCTCCTGCTCGATGGCTTGCATGCAATTCCTAATTTTCAGGACCTTCCCTGCCTTGGAGATTCTGTTGTGGGAATTGGACAGAGGCTCTTGTGGCCAAAGTGTTCACTGAGCAAGAGCTGCTTGCAAGATTAATCAATTAATAAATGCAGAATAATGAAGCACAGCTTATAGCTGATAGAAGGTAATAAAGAAGGGAGTTTGCTTGAAAGAATTTAATGTTTTTCCCTTCAAAAAAAGGCAGGAATACAGGGATGATCAGTGACAGCCTTAGCAATATTTGTGGGAGGATGTGAGACCAAGATTTGAAGCTTTGTGCTTTCAAAAGGGGATAGGCAGTGGAATATATTGATGTGTGAAATGTCACTTCTAATGCTTGAGAGAGAGGGGACCCAGGGACAGAAGGTGGTGGGGAAAGGGGGTTTGGAAGACAAGATTGAGGAAAGGAGAGTAGGGTCTCTCTCAAAAGAAATGTGTAGGATTTGGCAAATAAAATCTGATTATAAGGAAGTTATTTAACACTGTAGATAAGGAATGTGACCCAAGTGAAAATGTGACCACAAAGAAAAAGAAGAGGAAAGGCTGAATCAGGTTTGAGGGTGTTTGTTGCGCTGGAGGACAAGGAGCAAAGGTTAGTGGTAAAGAAAAATGAGTAAATGAGACAACTCAGAAAGAAAGAGTAAAATGAAGAAGACAAAGAGGTTGTTATGCTGGTTCTTTTGTTTTCTGGATAGATAAGGGATTGGGGAACTGGGAAGCAATGCCAAAAATAATAAATGGGGGAAAACGTGGAGTTTGCCCAGGTAATTGAGACATGTGGCTCTTGTCCCCCTGGTAAGGAAATTCAGGAATTTCAGCTGTGTCACCAGCTGGGTTCACAGAACAGGAGTGCAGGACTAGAGACTGAGTGACAGCAAATTCGGATGTGCAGCAGCAGGGTCACTTGTGGGAATAAACCCAGATTGCTCCCCTGCCACATCCAGCTCCTATGGAGCAGGTCAGGATAAATCACAAAGCTGAGGAACTGAAGAAAGGGAAGGTTATTAGCTCATTCTCTGGGGAGCTTTCTGACTTCTTAAAATAGTGCAGAGGAATGAAAGGAGTGTGGTGAGCAACAACCTTCTCTGTCATTAGTGCTCTGAGTCCTGGTGTTGGAAAATGGAGAGAAAATGTGGTTCAGATGAGGTCAGACCTGAGGAAATGCAACAAGTGATTTCCTTATCATATTAATACAAAGATATCAGGAAAAGACCTGAGGTCTCTGTGTAGAGTGGAAGTGGCTGATATCAGAAATAATGTAAAGAATACTCCAAGTCTAAATTAATATTCTGCCTTTCAGTAAGGAGAGCAACTCCTTAAAAAAAAAACAACTTAAAAAACAAAAGAAGAAGAAGAAGAAAAAGAAACTCAATGAAAAAATAAACAAGAACTAAAACAAAACTTAAAGCCCCAAATCAGCTACAAATTCAGGGAGTCCATGCAAAGTCAGCATGGCTAATTGGAATTCATGCATAATAACTGAATCAAATTTGTGGGAGGTGGAATTCAACCTGAAAAAGTGGTGATGGCTACACAACAGGAAGGAAAAAATAAACCAGGGATCTTTTACCTGCACCTCATCCCTAAATTTATTCAGCACTTTTAAGCTTTCTGTTGCTTTGCCAGACTTTATGAATGGACCTGATCCTAAAAGCTTACCTTTGTCATGCCTTATTTAAATATAGAGTAACTTGACTTGCAGGTATAGGAGCAAGTGGAGAATTGTTAAACAAAACAAAACAAAAGAATAAGTTAGTGGACTCCTAATAAGAATTTTTTTATTTGATATGTCAAATGAAAAATCATTTACTAGTGTGAAAATAACACATCTTTTAAGAATTCTAAAGGTGATAAGGAACAAGACTCAGAAAGGTGTTGTTAGCTTAGGGAAGGTGACTGATGGAGTTTGTCAGTGATCAGTCTGGGATTAAAAATGTTTTATTCTCTACAATAATGCTGGAAGAAGGGAGTGGTGTGCTGCTGAAGTGACCTAATGACTGAAATGCTGAAAGGCCCTGTCAATACAGAGGACAAATCGTGCTGTAAAAAAGAGTTGGCTCAGCCTCATGATGAGGGCAATAAAAAGGGAATTTATTTTCACTACAGAAACTGCAAGGTCTTGTAAACAGAGACTGCTCACTGCTGTACTGGGGGGTTCATCAGCTGTAAATGGCAGGATGAGGAGCAGCAGAGCACACAGTGACTGAGCCAGCACTGAAAAACAGCCTTGGACCTGCTCTGAGGGTGTATCAGCATAAATAGTTTTAGGAGGTGAAGAAATGTTAATGGATGGTGCAAGGCACTGATGTGTCCTTAGAGAAACACCGTGTCAGGCTGGGTTCACACATTACAGCACAGACCAGGAGAAGGAGGAATCTGTTTTAGCAAAGAAGAATTCTGAAAGAACAAAAGTTTTTTAGGATTTCTAGCCTTAAAAAAAAGCAAATTTCGAGGTGGGACATAACTATTTTCTAAAATCTTGGCTGGTTGGTGGTTGTAAATAAACAAGAAAGGCAGAGAAAGTTATTTAATTTAGAGATCAGTGTTAGTACAGAGTGAAAGTGCATCAGTAAACAGCCTGTTGAGTCAGTAAACCTCATCAAAGCATGGTCAGATTCCAGGTTCCTGAGCTACCACTGAGAAAAGTATGGAAAGCTGAGAAAACAGCAAAGAAATGTGGATTTCTGTGAAAAAGAGCAGCTGGGATGGCTGGGTTTTACCTGCCAGGTGCAGAGAACATCATCACCTCTTCTCCCTCTCCACAGTTCTGCTTTATCCCAGCAGGGGATATGGCTGCAATCCACACCAGGGCTGCTGTAAACTTGGAATATTGTTCTGGGGTGAACTTGAGATTTGTGGGTTTAGCTGCCCCTTGTTCTATAGGATTTCCCCTGCAGGATCAAGGAAAGGTTCTGCAAGCTGTCAGCCTGTCTTTATAGGAAACTCTCTAAGAACTGCAATAAAGAATCATTCTGCTGGAATATTCTCCATGTTTCCAGCAGTAATTCCAGGATTTCCCAAGCTGCCAGTTGTCTCCAGGTCACTTTTATTAGCCCTGGATGAAACCTGTCCTCCACGAATTTCTCTAAACCCTTTAATCCTTTTGCCCTCCCAACCCTGTGGCAATGAGCTCCCCACTCAGAACTGTGTTTGGTGAAAGAGTTTTTCCTTTTTTTCCCCTTGAATTGCCCAGTAAGTCTGAGGAGTGTTGTGGAATTCATGTTATGAAAATAGTGAAAAAAATTCCTTAATCATCTCCTTAAAATTTGAACATCCCTTGGAGTCCATCAGTTGTGTCCTGCTGTAGTGAAATGATCTCTGTAGCCTCTTCCCACAGGAGAACTGATTTTAACTGTGGTTCCTTCTGAGCATCAGAAATTCCTCTGCCCCTACAATATCTAAATCCTGAGATTCTGTTGAGCTAACATCTGTAGTAAATTAACTTAGAGAAATTGAACTTTTAATTGGTTTGTCCAGTTGAGGAGTCTTCTTCAAAGAATGGGTGGTTTTTATTTCTGTATCAACCTTATTTCTCACTTCTCAGCTTTTAATCTAAAAAATAAGAAATATACTCAGTCTGCTTTCAGTGCCAGAATATTTGTGATTTATCCCCCTAGTCCTTGGTATTTAGCAATTTGATGGCCATGGCCAGGTTGTGGCAGATGGAGAAGAGAAATTTTCCTGAAGTTTCTTCCTCTGCTCTGCAAATTACCTAAGCAGGGTCACCCAAATGGCCTTCAGGATGTACCAGTTTCTCTGCACATATACAAATTTGAAGAATTCCATAGTAATAGGCTGGTTTTGTGTTCATCTCTAGATAGAAAAATCAGTGATATGAATCCTGCCCTGAAGTGATTGATCACCTTTTTATCTTTCCAGTCTTGTTTTTTTCCCTTTCCTTTAGCGAATCAAAGCATTTCAGAAATGAATTCTTTTGATTTTAAGGAAAAAAGGGTATTGATTAAAAGATTGCAGAGGTGTGGAAGAGTAAGTGTGATTCTACTACAAAATGTAGCAGTAACAAATAATTTGTCAGATTTTGGCCAAATTTCAGCAGGTTAATTTCACAAATTCAGATTGTTCAGCTGTTTGCTGAAGGGTCAGTGTGATGAGATAGATACAGATTTAATATCTTTGCTTGTTCTATTGCACTCAGGAAAACATTGCATTCAGTCAGAAAAATAATTTCTTTAAAAAAATTAAGTAGTGGGTTGAGTATGCCAATAGATTAATAATTTTTCCATTTTAATCAGATCTATCCTGTTAAATAGAAATATTTCCCATAGTTTGTCAGCACCCTGGAGCAGCAGAGCTGATGAATTAACCAGCATGGGTACCTCAGACCATTTTAAGAACTTTGTGAAATTAGCAGGTATGTGGCAAAAGTGATAAATAAGGAATGAAGCCACTTCCTTGCTTTCCCTGGTCTGAATCCCAAACAATATTTTAATTTTTTTTTAGAGAGGCTCTTCCATTCTTCTTTGACCATTCATTTGTAACCTTTGCCATGTGCCAGTATTAAAAAAAAAAAAGAAATATTCTGGAACATTTACACAATCAGGCAATCACCCATCCTGTCATTTTCCACATCCCCATTGTAATTATTTGAAATCCTTATGCTTGAAGATGAGTTTTTCTCCCTCCCAGCCCCAAATCTATTTTGGGAGTAGACTTACAATTGTGTGTTTGTTAATGTGTCTGTCTGTTGCCATGAACAAAGTGAGGTCACCAATTTTCTGTGGCAGCTTTGCCTCAGAGTTAAGGATTGTAAGCCAGCCAGCACTTACTCAAATGCATTTTTTTTCTTTTATATTATTTTATTTTGTTCTGTTATCAAGCCAAGAGATGCCTATAGCACAAACTGACTCACATTGTGATAGTCTGGGGTTATTCCTACTATTACAGTTTGTATGGGACTGTTGTATTCAATATTTAATTATTCTCCATTGAAGACTTGTCAAGAATTTTCCTGAAAGTAAATTGAGAGTAAATGAAGCATTTGAGAAACATTTCTTTCACTTAGTTTTTGCTAAGGAAGAGTTCCTCTGATTGCAAGTTACATTATATTGGAGATTCCAGTGCTCAAAATACTAATATTTTGGATTTTTATTTAGGTACTTTTAAAACTTTTTTGAAGCCACACAGATAACTGAAGTTTATTTTATCAATGCACCACCAGCGCTAAGGTTTATAATGACATTAGAGTTTCTTCTATCAAATAGTGGTTTTGTCCATCTGTCTTAAGCTTTAGATGTTTTTTGGTTTTTTTTAATATTTTTATATCCCAGAATGGATTGATTTCAGGCAGATTTCTAATAACTGTCTGGAAGTCAGCAAATTGTGTCAGTATGGCTGTGACAATTCAGAGCAGTCAAAGTTTGGCTCAGAGCATCTTTCCACCTTCAATACTTAACATTCGTTATAAACACATTATTTATAACTTGGAACAAACATTTACAACCAGGCTGAAGATAAACGCAGATTCACCAACAGGAGCATGAAGAGAAAATTAATTTTAAATATATAAAGATATTTTTTGGAAGGATTTTCAAGCACCTCTGCCTTAAACCCAGCAGCATTAAAAAACATAAAAATATAGGTATAATTCATACCAGGTGTATTTTGGTGATTTCTGTCATGAAGAGATTTCTCCAGTTGCTATAAATTTAAGTTTTTACTCTGAAGCCACCTTAGACATCTTTGGTTTCATCACATTATGATGTTTGTTTTGTGTGATAATAATGTGAGTAAAAATGAGGACTGAAAGGACAGTTAAGCCTCAGGATAAGGGCTCACAATTACTCTTTTTTTTGGGGAAAAAAAAGACTTCAATAGGAATATTTTTTAAAAGAACAGTACAAAGTGAATAAACCATGTGGAGCTGAGTTTTACCATGTTATTTAAGTTCTGTGAGCATATTAAAACACATCCCCATTCAGTAAATATTTTTGAATCCAAACTCTGTCTTCCCTGGTTTCATGCAGGTATAAAGCACATCACACACATTACAGCTAAAACTAAAAATTAAGATGGGAGTTCTTAAAAGTGACCTGAAATTTATCAAAGTCTTGTCAACTTTTTGATTTGTATCAGCACAGGAAATGATTTCTGCTGGAAACTCCACATGAAGCACATGCTTGATTTAAAATCTTTATTCAAGATATTTTAAAAAACAGTATCTTGCTTTCTGCCTGAATAATTTTTTTAAACAGACTTTATGATATTACCAGGAGAGGCAAACCCCACTGTTCTGCTCTAGCAGCCAGCATTCTCCAGGTGGGATTATGAGCTATCACAACACTGGAAAATAGTGATAATACAGCACAAAAAAGGAATATTTACCACTATCACTGTTGCTTTTTAGTGTCTGTTTACTGATCTGTGGTTCTGTTACAACAGCACATGGATAAAATTGGGCTGTAAATTAAAAAGGGATTCACGGAGTCAAGCCTTAAATCATTGTCTGATGATCACCAGGATACTTAAAAGATTCCTGGCTTCAGATTAATGATATTTTTTTTCTGTTCTAAAGTGATTTAAAAATTATAAATGGAAGATTCCATGCTGGGGTAGTCATATTAATGATAATGATTTATAGATAATGTCTCATTGACATCTGATAGGCAGGACAGCAGAACGAACAAACTCTTCAGATTTGCCAATGGATGTCTCCACACCCCAGCAGAAACCAGTCAGAATTGTGACCATCTGTGGGTTATTTATCCCATGTTATTATGTTCCAAGGGGATTTTTTTTTATTCCAAATGAGGCAGAGAGATGGGACTTGTAGTTGTTTTAGAAAGTGCAGTTTATTTTTTTTATCTTCTTCAGAAAGCATGAGTTCTTCTTACAGGTATTGAGAGCATGACCACAAGTCACAAGACTTAGAGTTACAAGATCTTTTAAAGACTTCTTAACCAATAAAACACTGTTAACAAGGATATTTATGTTTCTAATCCAATACTAAGAAATTCCATTTAATTACAGCATGACCTTTCTCAGCCAATGCTGTTTTAAAACATAGATTTATTCTTAAGGCTATTTTGTCACTTTTATACTTACTTTATTTTTTTTATATCTTAAACTTTTTAATTAAACTTTTTTTTTTCCTACTTAACACATTCCTAAGTTTTAAATCTATATTCTTACTTCTCGTATTTACGCTTGGAAACTTTTCCCAAGAGAAATTCCCGAAAGAATTTTGCGTTCTTTTTTAGCCTTTGATTTGCAGGCGCAATATTGAGAATTTCTTGCATTCTGAATTCCAACAACTGCCTGATGTTATTGCAATGCACAAAGTGCATTTGTACTTGAAACACACCAAACACACCTGGAGAGAGGCTGGGGAGCCTTCTCAGGTAGGAGTGGGAGCGCCAAAGGCGTTGAGCGGAGGTGTAAATCATCCCACCTGGTGCTGGCTGTCCTCAGCAGCAGGGCTGATTGCAAAGGCAGATGTTGTCCTTCTCCTGGAAGAGCCCAGATCCACCTCCAGGCCCCCAGATTGTTTGTGCCTACAGATGGAATTAGAGCTTCCTGCCATTGTGTGTGGCGTTTGTCCCCTCGTCCCCGACTGACGCATGTTGGACGCTCTGCCCGCGGCGCTGGCGGGACGAGGCCGCTGCTAAAACTGAAAAATGGACCAAATCCAGAGATTTTTATCAACCCATCCCTGCCTTGCAGTGCTGCACAGGGGAGTTTTCCCTGTCACGGGCACACCTTCCCCAGCCTTTGATTTCACACGGCCAAGAGACGTCAGTGGCGCTTTGTTATGTCTGACACTGACTTGTAAATCGTCTTTAAAATAAGGGGTTTTCAAAGGGGTGAAATGTGGTTTTGCAAAAAGGATAAAATACGTTTTGGCAAAAGGGATAAAATGCATTTTTCAAACTGGGAATCGTGATTCCACAACTGTGACTTTTTTTTTAATTGTTTTATGTACTTTTAGGGGTGTAAACCTCGAAATTATATGTTTCATTCAAAGAAATCCTATAAGAAAATGATTATCTAAAATTTGGGAATTGTGATTCCACGACTGTGACTTTTTTCTTAATTATTTTAAATACTTTCAGGGGTGTAAGCTTCAAAATTATATGTTACATTCAAAGAAATTCTGTGAGAAAATAGTTATCTAAAGTTTGGGAATTGTGATTCCATGCCTGTGACTTTTTTCTTAATTGTTTTAAATATTTTTAGGGCTCTAAACCTTGAAATGATATATTGCATTCAAAGAAATCCTATGAGAAAATCATTGTCTAAAGTTTGAGAATTGTGATTCCATGCCTGTGACTTTTTTCTTAATTGTTTTAAATACTTTTAGGGCTGTAAACCTCTAAATAATATGTTACATTCTGATTTTGGCATCCAAAGAAATCCTGTTAGAAAGTAATGATCTAAAATTTGGGAATTAGGATTTCATGACTGTGACTTTTTTCTTAATTGTTTTAAATGCTTTTAGCTCTGTAAATCTCAAAATTATATGTTACATTGATTTTGGCATCCAAACAAATCCTGTGAGAAAATAAAGATCTAAAATTTGGGAATTGTGATTCCATGACTTTGACTTTTTCTGAATTAGTCTAAATACTTTTAGGGCTGTAAACCTCTAAATTATACATTACATTCTGATTTTGGCATTCAAAGAAAACCTAAGAAAAAATAGTTATCTAAAGTTCGGGATGAAGACAGGAAGCATGCTGGCTTTTTACTTAATAAATAAATTTTTAATGCTGCATGTGTAGCAATGTTAAGGGGAAATTTCCAACTAGCTTTACCCTGACCACATCAATTCAACTCCTACTTTGTCAGAAACTAAATATTTTTATTTTAAAACAAAATTAATTGTGCCAGTTGTCAAGAACCATGAATACTTGTATGCATAGATTTGCAAAGTCAAATGAGAATGAGGAGCCTGGATGTGTGTGAATTTAGAATAACTATGTTTTAATAGACTCAATTCTCTCTACCTACTAGCAATATCAAAATAAGGATGGAGTCAAAACAACTGAGATCAGCATACTTTATACTGAAGGAAAATAGCTTTTTATGACCCATAGAATTAATCAGTGGCTTTTATTGCCACAGCTCTTCCAGAACATAGTACATTGCTTTTCCTCAAACCTAGATTAAACATTTATTCATGTATAAAATAATTTTTACAATTCCATTATATCTGCAGGATCAAAAACTACTACAGTTACAACCTTTATGGTTTAGGCCATCAAGCAATCACTAATTCAGTAATTCCAGGAGTGAACTTAGTTTAGGGACACATTACTCCACAATTATGGGCAATGCAACTTCACAGACTTTTCTCTTTGGTGTCACAACATTTAATTAGGGACCACACAGCACCATTATAAATGTGTACACCTAGAGGGTTTGGGTTTTTTTTTTCCTTCTTCTTTTCCTGGACAATGTAATGTATAGATTGTATGGATATATTACAAATATTTATGACAGGAATAGCAAATAGCAGATCTTACCTGAGTACTGGAATATGTTGCCCAGGTACTTTGTGGAGTCGGTCTTAGAGAGATTCAGAAACCATCCAGATGTGGACCTGGGAAATTGGTTTTAAGTGCCAGAGGTGGAGTGGACAAAGAGACCTCTAGAGGTCCCTTCCAACCTCACCCATTCTGTGATTTAGTCACACAAATAGTGCAGTAATTCTAATTTCTGAAATTCTAATTAATGGTGACAATGACTTCTTTTCTCCTCTACAGTTGTTTCCTTTAAGCCTAGCTCTACCAAACTTCTGCTTCCCACAGGTTTAGCTGAGGTATTAATTTATTTTTGCCACATAAAAAAATCAACTTGAAAGGACTCAGAAAATACAGGGCTATATTTATGGTTGGAAACAATTTGGATTTGTTTTTCAGTCAGATTTAGAGATGTTAGGCCTAATGAAAAGAAGCAGTTGTATTTAAATTTAATTGGTTTTAAATTTGTGTTTTCAGGGTGCGCAATGACTTTGATGTGCTCACAAACCGCCTGATTGGCAGCCACGGCTACTGCACCCAGGTGAGTTCAGGGGCCACTTTTGGGATGTCCTGTGCCTCTGCTCTGAGCTGACCTCTGGGAAGAGATGGAATTTCTTACTTTGAAGTCATGGAGTCATGGAATCACAGAATGGTTTGGGTTGGAAAGGACCTTACAGTTCATCTTGTTCCAGCCCTTCCAACCTCCCACTATCCCAGCTTGCCCAAACCCCATCCAGCCTGTTCTTGAACATCTCCAGGGATGGGGAGCTGTTTTGGTTTCAGTTTAACTGGGCAGAAACACTAATTAATGTAGTGGTTTTGGTTCACTAATTTGAATTTTTTTTTTGTTTTGAGATAGGATTAGGACGAAGGCTAAATAGGCTTAACTTTAAATGGTACAAAGAGAAACTTTGTTACTAGAAACTATAAGAAAACAAAATTTAGACTAAAACTTTAGACCATTTTTCTTCCTTTCACACACTTTTTTTCTTTCACACTGAAAATGTTTAGAAAACAACTTAGTTAGTTTACTATTTTTAAAATAGTTTTTCACTAATTTACTAACTTCTAATTACTAATTACTTGACCTTATGACTTAATACATGCTTTACCCATTTTCCTCCTAACTAATTTTTATCTTACAGCTTTTATCACACAGGACAGGAGTCCACATCCTCTCAGGGCAACCTGTGCCAGGGCCTCACCACCCTCACAGTAAAGAATTTCTTCCTAATTTCAGCTCAACCTACACTCCTTCAGCTGAAGCGATTCCCCCTTGTCCATCACTCCATGTGAAAAGTCCCTCTCCAGCTCTTTTGCAGCCCCTTTAGCTATTGCAAGACTGCTATAGAATCTCCACCAATTTCCTTTTATTTTTTCCCTTGTCCCCATGACATCAAGCACCTTCATCCTTTATTCTTAATCACGTGTTTTGCACATTGTTGTCTTTGCTTTCAGAATTTCTGCTTTCTCAGGCTGGTTTTCTGGTCTGCATGTGCCTGTACCTGTGTGTTCATGTCCTCACACTCCTCTCTTCTGCCCCTTTGGGACTCCTTGGTTGATTTCAGTGCTGAGATATCCCTGAGTTCCCTCCCTGCCCTCTCAGAAAGGTGCCTGAGGTTCCATGTCTGATCCTACAGCTCCTCAGCAATTCCAGGATCCCTGGAAAATGTCTATTGCTCTTCTGGCTGCCAAGGACAAGCTTCATGTTCTTCTCTTGTTGCTAGAGGACTTTTGTACTGTGATCACACGATGGTTCCTCAGGAAGGTGGCAGAACATCAGTGATGGTGAATAAGAAATGCTAAAAATACCTGTAAAAGCCTATAAACTGTGGGGAATCCTTCAGGAGACACACAGAACTGTAATTGTGTTTTTACAACCAGTTCCAACCTGGCCATACCAGAGTTATTCATGTCCTTGGGCATGGTAGTTTGCAGTATTTTTTCTGGAAGCTTTCTCTTTGTTATTTCCCCTCCTGTTTCTAGCCATGTGTTATTTATTAACAGTGAGCTGTTTCACTGCTGCAGCACAGTCTGCTCTTAGCTCTGCTTTCATGCACCCCAGCTGGGATGTTAGCTGAGAAAAATATCCCATATCTCTGTTCTTGAACTTCAGGCACACTCACATGTGCAAATGCCACCCATCCTGTCTCATGTATTTACCTTCTGACACACCTACTTCAATTGGAGAGGAAATAATCAGCAGTCATCCTTAGGAAATATCAATATCTTAGTGATCTGGGTCCGTATGAGTAGATTTCTTACTGAAGGAGACTTCAGCCAGAAATAATCAGTGAGAAAGAATCATAATTTGACAGATCTTGTCCAACATACAAAATACATCACTAAGCATGTACAGAAATGTCATGTAATACTGTACAGGCTTTGAGTGTACATCCTTCCTTTTCATTGTGGAGAAGAAGTGACACTAAAATGTTTTCATTTAAAAAAACCCAAAAGCAATACTTTTATGAGATATTTGAGAGTTGGATGTGAGAGTAAATAAATTATCAGCAGTTTGCCTCCAGAAGGATGAAAATTGAAAATTCCTCTAATATTTAGACTTCAGCAAATCTTTCAATACCTTCTCTCACAGCATCCTTTTGGTCAAAAAGTCCAACCCACAGCTAGAAAAGGTTCTTCCCCAGAGGGTGCTGGGTGCTGGACACTGGCCAGGCTCCCCAGGGAATGGGCACAGCTCCAAGGCTGCCAGAGCTCCAGGAGGATTTAGACAATGCTCTCAGGGATGCTCAGGCTGGGATTGTTGGGGTGTCTGTGCAGGGCCTGGATGATCCTTGTGGGTCCCTTCCAACACAGGATATTCTGTGATTTTATAATTTCCCCATTTTACTTTGGGAGACTTGGACCAAAATACCTGGAATCTTTTTATAAGCATTTTTAATCCTAACCATAAACCTAAAGCCACTACATAAATTAGGGATGTGTAACTTTATCAATCCTGAATCAGTCTTGTGCTGATTAACTACTGTTTGGCTTTTCTTTCTTTTTTCTTTTTTTTCCTTTATTTTAAACATGTCCCAAACAGGAATTGGTGAACTTGCTTTTGACTGGCAAAGCTGTGTCCAATGTTTTCAACAATGTGATAGAGCTGGACTCTGGGAATGGCAATATCACCATTTTGAAAGGCATCACAAGTCGCAGTGATATTGGTTTGCTGTCCCTGTTTGAGCACTATGATGTCTGTCAGGTATGCTTTCCATTCTGGTTTAACTATAAAGAAAACAATTTTAAAATCAGCTTGGAGTAAGTAAAGCAGCAAAGAAATTACTGGCTTGGTTCAGTTTATCTTTTCTGTGCTGCAGTGGTGGTTCTATTACCAGTAAAGAAAATTACAGACAGTTAAAATAGCTGCTAATGCAATGGGATTGTTCCCTTTAATTGCTTTTGACAGTCATATTTTAATTGTAGCCATCATGAAAATTAAAAAACAGATTAAAACTTTCAAAGGAGTGGCAGGGATTGATTTACCTCAGGAAAAACCTGTGTGAGGATTTCACAAGTTCTCCATCTACAGGAGATGGAGGATGGCAGGATGGACACCTTTCCTAAAGACATGTTCTGTCCTGAACAGCCAGTCTTGTGTTTGATGCAGGAATATTATTTGAAATTCTCTTGCTTTTGTTAGATACTTGTAGCAGTCCTACCTGTATTTGCAGCAGCAGCACCTCTGTGAAAGTTTGAAAGTGATTGCCAAAGGGTTTGTTTGTAGTGATCTGATATAAATGTGTGACTGAAAACAAAGTTTGATTTTAACTCCTTTCCATGTGGCTGAAGTTAGCTACATTCTCCTGCTACTGGCAAATTACAATTTTCTGTTATTTTTAATTAACACAATCGTTTACATTATTCACAGGATTTCAAAAGGCTTGAATTCAGTCAAGACATCTTAGCAGTGCACCCAAATCAGATTAGTTCAGAACAGAGTGGACTAAAAATAAATAAACTTCTGTGTTTAGTTCTTGCTTCTTTTTCTTTTCTATAAACAATGTGACATTTAAACCCTCAAAAATGGTTATGCACCACTCCAGCAGTTTTTCCATTCTCCAGTGAGGAAAATGACTCGGGAGTAGCAAAATGGTAAATGAGGTCAGGGCAGGTAAGAGCTATTTCTTACCCCCCTGCCTTCTAAAAATAAAATATGTTACCCAGAGATTCAGACCATTTTCCACTTATTCTGCAAATTATATGGTAGAGGGGATCTGTTCCTACTGCTGGACTCATGAGCAGGGATCTGTTTTTCCAAGCCAGTGACTTAATCAGTTACAGAAACTCCAGTAGACATAGTTTCCTTTTTTTTTTTTTTTTTTAGGAGTCTACACTAGTTTTTTTGTTTTTTTTTTTTGGAGTCTACACTAGTTGGGCATCTGCTGCAAATTGTCCTGGTTTTTATTGAGAACATCTGGGTGTTCCCTGCATTTCAGTTCAGAGGCAATGTCTGCTTAGGACTGGGACAAAAGTCAGAGTCTGGTGGATTTTGGCCCAAAACTGGGGAGTCTCCACTGTGGCTTCAGCTTGAAGGGCCAGATTCTGCTTCCTATTTTAAAATTTAGAGCAGTTCAGGAAAAAGAAATGTCAGTGGCACTTTGTAGAGGTGGAACTGAGAATAGAATTTGTCTTTCAAAGTGACTCTTTTATTCCTCTCAGCATCCAGTTACAGTGTGGCTGTGAGGCTGGTAACTGAACCTAGCCATGGAAAAGGACTGTCATTTTTGGTTGGGTTTATTTTTTATTTCCAGCAGTAAGAAAATCCTGAGCGTGCTATATGGTGAATCATAGACACTGGAGGCAGAAAACTCCCTTTAGGTCACATCCAGCCAATCTCTCAGGGGATAACTCAGGATATTTTTGTGTCCTGTTATATAGCAGGGTTTCTTTTAAAAATCTGTATCCATGAGGTTCCTGCCTTTTTGTTAAGATGGCCATTTTTTCATGGATTTTAGTGCATATAACTGTGATCTTACAGTTTTTCTCATCCATCTCTACTCCAAAACATGAATAAATGCAAATAAAGATTTGCAGGTCCTTGTGAATTTGGAGATTTTTAGTATCTACTACACAGCCTGTGTTTGGAAATACTATTAATAAATCAGACTCTTCATTTACTTAGTTTCCTCTAATTATAATTTTACTCGTAATCCAGCCTGCCCCCTGAACAATTCATCCCCATCCGCTGGGCATTTGCAGCTGATGTAACAGTGCCTCCCTTTTTTATCAGCACATCCTGTCCAAAGCTTGTTTTTATTTCCCTGCTCTAGACTTGTTCCAACTTACCAACACATTTAGGACAGGATATTCAAGATTCCAGGCTAGATGCAGTAAATCCACATGGAGGAAGATTTCTCTACCCTTTTGTTTTTCCAATTTGTGGAGCATTTGTGTGTAATCCACAATTCCCTTGGTATGGCTTCTGGGTTGCAGATATTGTGAGGGAACATGAATTAATCCTCAAACTCCAACAGTGGCCAAACCAAGGGAAATGATCCATCCCTTTTCTCCCAGTGATTTCTTGGAGAATCCCTCTGTTCTCTATCCATTCATCCCCTCCAGTGGATCCTGTGTTATCTTTGCTGATGAGAAAAACGTGTGCCCCGAGTCATTTGTCTGGAATTGTTAATGTTCAATCATCACTCTCAGCCCTGACATATCACCAAACTCCCTGGAGTTTTTGCAGTGTAATTACTTGCTGCAAATCGTTTCCCAGTGACAGATGGATCCATTCCATCTGTTTCATGTGCAAACGTTTAGTTTCACAGTGAGATTCTGGATTTTAATGGGGAAAAAAGCTAAAAGTCCTATTCTGCTGCTTTTCAGTAGGCAAGTTACACATATTTGGGTTTCTTTTCTTTGTGCAAAAAGCCTGTATTTAAGCAATATCAATTCCATGTGATCCTACACATTTAACTTAGAAGCCCAAATTGAGATTTTAGGTTTCCTGGTATTTATTTAGAGTATGTCAAGCAATAGAAACATTTCCACATGAAATTGCTGGGGGTTTCCTCTGTCTGCTGAGCTGCAGGATTCAGCAGTTCAGTCTCAGGGAAGCTGAGGGGTTTCTGAGCAGGGACAAGACCTTGGAAAAAAAGAATGAGGCACAGGAGTGGGCTGGACCAATTTTAGCAACTCCTGGGTGAGAAAATGCCTGTGTTTGGGTCAGAGCCTTTGGACTAAATGGCACATTAAAACTACAGGTGAAAAGACTTAGAATGATGAAATTCTTTCTTTCAAAATGTCTTGAGATGTTAAAAGTAGGAAGGGATGGAAACAGAGGCTTCTTGTGTTTATGCCAGGTCATTAAATAAAGGGAAAAATAATTTGCATTCTCAGGTAATAAATTTAACAGATTATTATCATTCATAGCTTGCTAGTTCTTTAATAAAATTAATAACCAATTAACAAACACCATAGTGCTAATTAACATGAATAATGATAATGATAATAATAACAATAATATATAGCATTTACATGCCATTTCCTATTAGCAGATCTGTGCTTTGCAAGAGTTGCAAGTGTCATTTCCACTTTACACAGAGGGGTAATAGGTGAACAAAAGTCAAAGTGCTTATCCCAGTAAGTCACCCAGCAAGCTCCTGGCTGACCTGGGATGAGTACAGGTCTGAATCTCTCATTCTAAGGGCAGTGTGGTGCTGGCTGGTGAATCTCACCATCCTTCTGAAATGTTTTTTTTTAATCTGTTTTAGGTGTGTGCTGTTGTATGTGAAGAAATGGAAATATTCAAAGCTATTTGTCTCTTTTGAGCCTTCTCTCTGATTTGTCTTTGTTTTCCCCAGTTCTCTCCTGCTTTAAGCTGTCCTGTCAGTTAAACCTCCTGTTGTCTGACCTCCCAAATTCACCCTCCTCTGGTTCCTGACCGTCCCAGACCTTGCCTGAGCTGCCAGCACTTCAAGGGACCTGGTGCTTTTTAGTTTTTGCTTCTCTGAAAATGGAGAGGGCATTGACAAAGAAGCTAGGCACATTTTCCCTATTTCTTTTCAGAAAGACAGAGCCAAGCAACAGAAACAAACAGAATTTATTCATTAAAATTCCACAGATGGGAAATATTATCTTTGGTCCTTTTGAAGAAACCCCTCTGTGCTATGCAAGGCCCTCTTGAATGATGAAATTCAGCACATATGCTCTGTCTCCTGGCACCTCACCTGTGGTTTTGCCCTGTTTTGTCCCTCCTATAACCTTCTTCTCAGGGAAATGTGGCCCCTAAACAATCTCTTTTCCCCATCAGATGGGCTGGATTCAAGCCAGGCCATTGGTGGGGTTTTGGAGGGGAAAGTTTAAAAAGAGAGTTTTAACCACCTCTTTTGGGAAACCAACCACAAAAACACACAAGTGCGAAATGGAAACTGATTGTGGCTTCAAATTTCCATTTATTTTTCAGGAATAGGGGTAAATGTTGTGCCCTGTAGGTGCAGCAAAGGAAGCTGCTACTTATGTAAGATTTTAGTGAGCATCACTGTGGGCAGAAACATGGAGTACATTCAGATTTGCCTAAAACAAGGCTGACAAAGCATTGGCCTTTGAGAAAATCTGCTCTTCATTCCATGTTTTTACATCTCCCTTTCTAGCCTGGAACTGAAATTTTCTTTAATGAAGTCCTATTGTTCTCTGAGTTATGGCCAGTCATTTTCCCAGAGGCCAGTCACTGTTGCTGGGGTATTGGTATTGCTTCCCTGTCAACATCCTTCCAAATGAAATAGAATCACAGAGTTTTTATCCCAGACAATAAGGATAACAAAGCCCACATGTTTAGAAGAGCTCTGCATGCTTTGCAAACAGGTAAAGCAGAAAATGATAAGACAGATATTTTCCACGTGTCTCTCTAGATTATAAACACCTGCATTTGGATCTGCATTTATCCCATCTCACTTTAAGGTGTTTTTAGGCTGGAAATGCTTCAGGTAAGAGTTCAGCCAATTCCCTGCATCACTGGGGAATGGGATGGTCTAAATTTCTGACAATTCCCATCTCCTGTTTATTTGATTTTACAGCCAAAGCCCAAGGGCTAACCTGCATTAGAGGGCCTAGCAATAAATGCAGAAGTGTTCTGCCTGCCCTGCCCTTGTCATTGCAGTGATGTAACTCCCTAAGTGGGCTATAAACTTCGTGTGTAGTGAGGAAATGGCAAAATGCTGAAATGTGAGTGAGGATCTGAATATCCCTCAAAATGTCTTCATTTCTTTGGGACATTCCAGAAGAGCATCTGAGTGGGACAGGGATAAAGGAAAGATCTTGAGGCTGCCTGGTACCCTGAGATCTGTTTTCTTTTTCCTTTCCACATCTGCTGCCTTTTACACCGTGGCAGTATAAGGGAACTTTAATCAAAAGCCAGTGCTTTCCAGGAGTCTCTTCTTTGCTTTGGGAGTCCTAGGATTTAACACACATCTCTTTCTATTCTTCTTCAGTCATGTCTTTCTTTTTTTCCCAGTTTATTATAAGAAAGATTTCCTTTTTTTAAAAAAAAAAAAAGATCCAAAGCTGCAGAGAAATTACCTAAGTCTCCAGTGTAGCAGGTTTTTTTGCTATTGTTTTATAAATGTATGGCTAAAATCTCTTCAATTTCTGTCTCACCTGGCATAGTGCATACTCTGAATGTCAGATCTCGTAAGTGTTAATTTTATTTTTCTCAATCTGATTGAAATCAGGTATTTGGCAATGGCAATAACCTTACCCTCACAGTGTCCCTTAATTATCTGCAAATACAGCAGTGGTGTGGTGCCCTGGTGTTTCAGGGGTGCTGGTGGGATGGGTGACCTGGCTCAGTGGGGTCACTGCTCCCCCCAGGGCTGCTGAAAAGGTGTCTGGTTTTACACCACTGACACTTCCCTCTTAACACCCCTGGAACATTGTTCAATATTCATTCAGAAAAGGTCATTGCAGATGGGGGGGAAAAAATCATTGACAGAACAAACAATGGGCTGTTGCCTGTAACTCTGAAAGATTTGTGTAATTATGCTTTTGCCTGTCAGTCCTGCTGAATTTGGTGCTACCAGAAATTCCTCAATTTGACAGAGCCCAGCCCTTTATGAAACCATTACACACTGTGATTACTTCTCAAATAAACATCTCTAGCAGCTGTGTTCAGGGAAAGAAACATAAAGCAAGGAATGATTGATTATAACTAGGAAAGTGCTGGAACCCAGAAGCCTGGGATTATTTGAGCTTTCTGTGCTTTCTGGCACTGACCCCCAGGAGAACACTGCTTTTGACCTGAGGCCTTGGAGAAGGCTCCAAATTTGAGTGATGGAGTTAAAATTATGGGTGTGTAGTTAAATAGAAGTGAGTGATTTCACATGGTGAAGAGTTTGGAATTTGGGGTTTTAGAATACAGTAATAGGTATGGGACAAGATGAAGGATTTTGGGTGTTATCTCCTTTCTGTCTTCCTTTTTCTTCTTCTCCATGGTTTCAGGCAGTAGTTTCTGGTTGGACAGTCAGTGCTGCACTGCAGGTTACAGAAGTTTGGTTATTGGGTCAAAAGTATAAATAATATAGGTTTTAGTTCTTTATTGGACTGTTTGGATTTAAAAGACCTTGTAACAGGCTGGATTCAGCTCCATTTTGCTCACTTGTAGCTGGTAGCTAGAAGTGTTGCAGAACTCTCTGTACTTTAGATAAGATTTAATAAAGAACCAAGCCTGAACACGAGAAATTAATCTCCTTTGTGTTTTTAATCCTGACGCTGAGTGAAGACAGAAGGAAATGAAGACAAGCCACTGATTAAGGGGTGCAGTTACCACCCTTACAGAAAAGGAATAGCAAAGTCCTACAAGCAAGGAGGTGAAATTATGTTAAGTGATAAAAATCCTGGAGAAAAATGCCATCAGATTGGCCATACCCAGTTATCCAGCTTGGTTTTGGTATCACATTCTCTCTTTTGTTTCTTTTGGAACACACATGGCAAAAGATGGCCTTGTTCAAGAGACAAATTAAAGCTGAATGGTGAGGTACCATCCACTCACTCTGGCAGATCTCTTGGGATAATTCTCCAGCAATAAATACTTGTCTGTAGGTTGAATTTCACCGTTGTGTGAACACATACAGATGTTAGATGGAGAATGAGCCCTTTGAAGGTTCTTGCTTTTGAAAAGTTGATGTTTCCCAAAGATCAGAATGGTGTCCCTGAAATTTATGAGCATTCTTGAGGGCTTTGTAAGGGAGAGGATCAGGGTTAGGGAAATCTCCATAGGAATTGAAAACATGCAGCACAAAAGGACACCTCATTCATTCCCCCCTTTCCTTTTGCCTGAGAATGATTGATGAGCCTGCTGGAAAACCAGTACTTGAATAGTGATAAAAACACAGCCATTGAGCTCTTATCAAAAATAATATTTCGTAAAAAAGGGTACAAATCACCTATCCCTGATTTGCTTTTGGAATTCAGCCCTGCAGATGCAGGGGAGACACTGGAAAGAAGGGGTCTCTGTCTGCCCTGTTCTCTCCAGCCTCTTGTGGATGACACAGACACTCTGCTGAGTTTGAGGGGCTTCCTGAAGGATCAGAACCCCAGAGCTGTTCTTCCCTGTCCTGTTCCCACGTTTTATTCCAGGTTTTATCCAGTATTACTACCACCAACCAGGCTGGCCAGGCAGCTGGGGAAGCACTCAGTTCAACTCAGAACCCGTTAAATGAGGGCATAATTCTGTGTATGGGGAAGGGTCTGGAGAGTCAATCCTGTGAGGAGCTGCTGAGGGAGCTGGGGGTGCTTAGCCTGGAGAAAAGGAGGCTCAGGGATGACTTTACTGCTCTCTACAACTCCCTGGAGTTCTCCTCCCCTGCAGGAGGGTGCAGTGAGGTGAGGCAGCAAGGGACAGGACCAGAGGAAACAGCCTCAAGCTGCACCAGGGAGGTTCAGGCAGGACATAGCAGGAATTTCTTCACTGGAAGTGTGGTCAGATGTTGGAATGAGCTGCCCAGGGAGGTGATGGAGTCCTCATTCCTGGGAGTATGGAAGAACCTGGATGTGGCACTCAGTGCTCTAGGTGATGTTCAGTCAGAGATTGGGCTCAATGGTCCTGGAGGTCTTGTCCAGCCTAAATGTCTCGGTGATTCTGCTCCACACAACAGCTGGTGCTTGAAGAGGCAGCCAAAGGAATCCTCACAGTGAGGATTGTCCTTACCTCGTCAGCAGCATGTTCCATTTTATATTTTGTACAAAATATGTTTTGCATCTTGGTGTCAAACGCAGCAGCTAATCCTCAGCTGGTTAAATTGATGTGACCAAAACAAAGTCTTGTTCTTTCTTCTGGGAGAGCAGGATTTGAGCTACAGTATTTTTAGACTCTCTTAGTTGTCTCAAAGTTCATGCCCTCGCTGCTTCTGCAAAGATTGTAATTGAAAACTACACATTTTTGGAGAATGTTCCTGCAGCCCTCAATCAAAGCTGAACAGTTTGTCCTGGCTTCAGAGGAAGGTTCATGTGAGTGAGAGCTGGAGTGGACATGGCTTTGAAAGTTCTGTATCTCTCTAATCTTTGTCAAATGTTGTTTGATGAAGCTGGGAAGTTGCTTTTGCAGACAAACGTAGGAAGAACACATTTTTAAGAGACTGGCTGTTCTTTTTGGCTTTGACTTATCTGCATATTAAAATATGCATATTTGTGAGACTGAATCTTTTCATCTGTGTTCCTCTAATTTGCCATGTGTTGTTGAAACCGCATATTTTCTTTTTTGATAACTCCTGTTACGAGTATTATTGGAAGCTTGTAAAAAATTCTTTACTTCCAAGCCAAGAATTTACATAAAAAGCAAGACTGTTGTATAAAAGGCTTTTTTAAATAGGTATTAACAAAGTAATGAGTCAGGGAACAGTTACTTAATTAGCTAGAGACTTGTTATCTAACATCAGAAGAAATTCTCCTTGTGGAAGGCAGCTGAATTTGCACTCGTAACACTTCAGATATAAATTCTAAATGTCCATCAAGATGAAAACACAAACTCCTTATCACTTAGGGTGCTGGTTAGAGTTTTGATTACAACAGAATTAATGTTGGCTTCTACCTTTTGGCTTTTGTCATTTGCCCCTGGGCCCAGGGTGAAGAATTGAGGACTGCACTGTAGGAGCTGCATCCACAAATCTATATCTAGAAATCATGTATAAGAATTTTTCTGTTAAAATTTTCTGCCATAACTCAAGGCCTAATATTTGCTTTATATGCTCCATGATTTACTGGTCTGCTTCATCAACAGCCTCTGATGAGCCTTCAGTAATGTTTGTAGACTAGAATAAATAAATGATCTTACAAATTTTACACTTTACACAGTGAATTGCTTCTCCCCCCAGTGGTCTGCTATTTTTGTATTTTTTCTAGGTTGGTTGTTACTTGAAGACTCCCAAGTACCCAATTTGGCTGGTCTGCAGTGAAAGCCACTTCAGTGTGCTTTTTTGTTTGGAAAAGGATTTGCTCAGTGACTGGAAGACAGGAAGGAGGTTTGATCTCTATTACTACGATGGCTTGGCCAACCAGGATGAAGAGATACGGCTGACAGTGGGTATGAGCAGCTCCCTGACTCTGCTTTTCACCTCTGGGGGGGCAGAAAGGAGGATCCAATTATACAAACAGTGATGTTTGCAGGCAGTGAATGTTAATTTGTGTGCTGTTGCCTAATTTCCATAATTAGTTTTGGTGATTAATTATATTTCACAAGGAAGTTTTGAGGACAAGCTCTTAAAAGGATTAACGGTGAGCATGTGTCACTTCATACACACTGGCAAATCTTCCAGTGGCACTGATTCCCAAGGAACAGCTTGTGATCTCTGGTTTATTCATACTCCCAGGATTATAAAATATATTTCACTACTCCCATTCCCCTTCACATCATCTCACATCGTTTCTACAGGCAGGAAATGCAGGGCTCCAGTTCCTCACCCTAAATGCCTGTTGGAAAATGAGCAGAGAGGTGAGGAAACATGAAATCCTTGCTTCCAAGGCAAGAAGATGCCAGTAATCTGCTAAAAAAGTTTAGTCTCTTACCTGCCTGAGTGCACAAGCCTTCAAAAAGTCTTCCAACTTGTCAGACTCCTTCTTTCAGGAAACCATGCCAAATTACACAGCTGCTTTTACAGTAAAAACTTCTTCAACTGGAAGGCACTTGGATGAGTATTCTGATCCTTAGAAAGCACCTACTTCAACACATTCTCCACCACTAAATCCCTGTTTGCTAATAATATCCTACTCACCTTTTGTTTTCTCTCCTTTGGTACATTTATACAATCTTGTCTGTGATTCTTTGATAACCAAATTCCTTCTCAATCTTAAGGAGCCTCCTTACTGTAGTCTGCTCTTTAGAAATAACTTGTCTCTGTGCCTTGTTTGCACTGACCCAGGTTTTTGCACAGCATGGGTGTTGTTTGTTCTGCTGAGTCCATGTGGCAAAGTTCTTTCTGTGCTGGGGGTGCTGGGGGTTTGAGCACCTCATGAGATATGGTAGTTCAGTCATTTTTCTGCCTGTTATTTACCCTCTTATTTAGAAGAAAATCCCTTTCATTCTATTGTAGGGCTCACAGGATACAGGATTAAATCCAAAAATGATCAGTTTTCACAGGACTCTGGTTGCCAGATGGTTCCCACACCCCAGATAAAAGTGACAGGAATGATACAGCTCAGCACTGGACTAGAAACATTTTTTTTCTGTTGTGTTGTAATACATAACATCTGGTCCAAAACAGGTATCTTAATGTGTCTTTCCATCACCAGGTACATTTCCAAAATCAAGAGCTGCCAAACCCTCTAAGATCCCTGGATGAGAAATTCCCCAGAGCACATATAAATTTTTCCCTTTGCTGTCCAACCTTTCATGGCATTTCTTTGTGTTTCTCCTCAAAGCTGAAATGTGCATGGAGTTGTAGATATCTCTTTGCTGTAGCCATAGCCCCTTCCAGGGATGTGTCCCAGTAAATCCTTTGTTATCTGTGAAATTCTGCAAAAGGCAGTAAAAATGCAAATATTTTCATCATTCCACAAAAACGCTGGCCTGGTTCTGGCTGTGCAGTAATCCCTTGCTAGGTCTGGAGAAAATGTAATTACTTTACATCTAAAAAGGTAACTCTGGCCAAACATCTAAACCCAGCAGAGAGGAGCAGATGGAAATATCAGAATGCTAAATATTGCTGGCATTTCCCTTGTGGAGATCCCAACAAGAGGTGATGTTCAGGCAGCATCAGCTGGAGATGCAGCATGAGGAGCTGGCTGCTGCCCCAGCCACATCTCCCTGCTGCTGGGTAGCAAAGTGGTTTGCTTTACTTGAGCAAGAAGTTGAATTCCTTGAAATGGGAATCTTGATTATAATTAGGGAAAGTTACCATCAAGGTCACATTTCAGGAAATATTGAAGAAATTGTGCTGGGCAAGAAAGGCAAAAAAGACAGAAGAGTAGAATTATATTTTGGGAGTAGCAGCAATTGCTACTTTAGACTGAGAATTTGCTCTGCTTCTCACACTTAACCATTTGCCAAAATGTAGACAAGAAACATAAAGTTCTTTCATAGAAGCAGGTTAATGACATCAACGTATCATCATAAAGAGAGGAAAATAATAATAAATCTTTCCATTGGGGTAGAAATTTTGGATAGACAGAGAAGAGCTGTAACAGTGTTGGCACTCAGTTTCTCACATAATTAAGGGTAGAATATACATATTCCTTTTCGTTTACTCTTAGGTACACCTTTATGATACTTTTTTTCCTGTTTCTTTGTATGAAAACACTCCATTTAAACCTTTTAATTGGAAGAATTCAAGTCTATAAATGACAAAATTCATCAAAGTTGGCCATGAGTGGGAAAGGCAGCCACACCATATGCCTGACCTGCTATCAAGGCTATGATCAGGACAGTGGCTTAGGTTGCACCAGGAGAGGTTTAGAGAAAAATTTCTTCTCAGAAGGGGTTGTCAGTCACTGGAACAGGCTGCCCAGGAAAGTGATGGAGTCACCATTCCTGCAAGTGTTCAAAAAACCTGTAGTTGTGGCACTTGGGGACAGGGTTTGATAGTGAACATGGTCGTGCTGGATTTATGGCTAGACTTCATGATCTTAGAGGTTTCAACTTTTATTATTCTAAAACTCCACATTACAAACTCTTCAAAATTATGATAAACAAAGGCTCTTTCAAACTTCAGAGATTCCTGTGTGCCTGTAAGTTCCTGAGGATCTAGAGGAAAACCACCAGTACTTTATGTACTTTTAAATATTGTCCATGCCCCTCCACTCCAACCCTTGCATTCACCCAGAGTTTTCTGCATGTGTTTGTACCCATCAGATCAACACACAAGGGAGAGCCAGGTCCTTTCTGTGACAGATCTGAGACTGGCAGCTGGCAGTGGTCAGGACAATCCCCTCCCATCCTGTCTACACCAGTCTCACTGAAGCAGACCCAAATCCTGCACCCTGCCCTGGCATCGTGCGGCCAATGCATTGGCTGGGCAACAGAAAAGAAGAAAGAGAAAAAAAAAAATCAAAACCCTGCTCTGCTGCAGTTTAAATGTTTGACTCCAAAACAGGAAACAGCTGAGCAGACTGACATCCAAGCTGGTGGCAGGATGTTTTGTCCCTGGGAAGGTCAGCTCTACTTTCACTGTTGACAGATGCTGTGTCTGAGACAGTGACCTCTCTGTTTTCCCTGGAGCTCTGCTGTGGCCTCTCCATCCCAAAGGAATGCTCATCAGGAGAGGCTCCCTGATATCCCACACTGCAGCATCTTCTCCTGTCTTTGCACTTCTTGCTGAGCAGTAAAGGGACAACCTTTTCCAGGCTGGAATAGTCCTAACCCAGTTCAAGCTGGGCTTGGGGTTTCCTATTCAAGTGCAGCACCACCAATGTCCTTAGTGTTTGAGTAACAAAAGTTACTCAGTAATTGCAACATCAGTTGTGAAATAGAAGCCTCATGACTGCCCTGCAGCACATTATTTCATTTTCTGATCTGTGGTTTTCCTTGAAACCATCTCTGTATGAGCAATCTAACCTGGCTCAGGCACAGTGGTCAGTGGTGGATGTGGCAGTGGTTGGGCTCAAACCATCTGAGATTTCTGTGTGGACAGAAAATTCCCCAGCCACTAACAGTGTCTGTTTTGTCTCTGCAGATACAACTCAGGTGTGTCCTGAAAATAAAGAAAATGATCTTACTCCTCCACTTGAGCACTGTATTAGGACAAAGTAAGTGAAATTGCAGTTTTTCATACAGATGCATTCAGTTGTTGATACAAGTAATGTATGTGAGGCTGGAGTGTTACAAAAAAAAAATATTTCAGCAAGTAAAGCTGAAAAATTAATACTTAGAAATCAGAAAGGATCAGAATGGGCCAGGCTGTGATAATATGTTTTACACATTTAATTGTGTCTTATTGTAATTAACACTGAACTGTCCAAGGTGTTCATTCTTAGAGGAACCTTCACTACATCACCAAGAACTGACTGAGCCAAATTCAGTCTGAGAGCACAGCTTGGTTTCAATAGATTTGAATTTAGATTCCCAAACGTGCTCAATTGCAGAGATATAATGAGAAAAGGTGACAATTTATTCCATTTTCATCAGTCTTTTCTGAAGAACAAATGGGAGACCTGAGTGTTATTTTCAATACATGAAGCCCCATTGAAGAATCTCAGTTTTCTCCAGCTGTCTGTGGACAGCACAGTTGGTCAGGACCACAAAGCACCAGGTTTTGTGCAGTCATTCCTGCCAGGCCTTAGCTCAAATTCTCTCCTTCCATACAAGGCTAATTCCTGTCATATTGGGATTTTCATTGCCATTTTGAGGCCTATATAAGCAGATCATCCAAATCATACTGAAGTTCATGGGAACATTTTCAGCTTAGTGAGACTTGAAAGAAGCAAAATGGAGAAATTTAACTGGGCAGAAAATTCAGCTTTATATCAATTATCAATTATCAAGGAAGTTACTATCTGAATATCTCTGGAGCAAGAAGTAAAAGGCTCATTGTCAGAGACCATAACCTTTGTTATATTAGCAAGCCAGGCAGCTTCAGGTTTCTCTTGCAGTTTCCCTCCTGTTCTTGCTACAATTTGCTCTGTAAAAAAAACCCAGCAGAAAATAAATGAAAAAGGACAGTGGCTGCCAGTTTGTTGATGAGAAAATCACTGAAAGGTAGAAGAGGCATACTGCAAGGTGACAGCAGTGACATCAGTCCAGCCTTCCTGCACATACAGATTTTATTGATTCTTCATTTCCAGTGACATACAAGCATGGCTTCAAACTAAAATAAATAATGTATAACCCCAGAAAGCCCCATGGGGAGAATAATGCATGCAACTACTTAAAGTCTTAGAATATCTTCCATTCCTGGCATTGTGTCAGTTATACAGTGTTGGTAGTGCTGCTGTTTATTTTAAGTTCCCTGCTTTCATGTGCTGGAGAGGTAAATTACCAGCAAATTCCAGTGTCAGTTTATTTTGTTTGTAGCATTCTCAGCACTGTCTGATTTACCCTGCGCAGGCTGGCTCCTTGTTTCAGTGTTCTCCCTTTGCTTTGAGGATATTTATTTAAGCATGGCCTTGCTGCAAAAGGCTTTTCATGATACATTTTTTCTTTTAGCTTTAAGAACTTTTTCTTCCAACTACAGAACAGCATATAAGGAAAAGTAAAAACCAACTCAAGTAGCCAAAATTTTAGCAATTTCAGGAATAAAGAAAAGGAATGTTTTTTATCATACAACCATGGAAAACTCTCCTAAACTAATTTTTAATAAAGCAAAGAGCTGTCACTTATTTTGATGAAGAATTCATGATGAAACTCCGTATCAGACTTCTCTCATCAAAAAATGCAGGAAAATTTCTCAGGCAGAGTGGAGAATTGCACAAGCTGGGCAATCAGACCTGAGACAATTAACTATCATTAATTTGTTTTATTGTTAATGGAGAGTTTTCCTTCCGTTCACACACGTCAGTTCTGGTTTAATCCATGACAAGCCCATTGTTACACCAATACCTGAGCACCACCATCCTGTAAAACACTGAGTTCTGTGCCTCACATCTGCCTGCTCTTTGTTCTCTTGCCCTCTCCTAAAGGGAAAACTGCACTGGTAATAGACTGGTTTTGCATTTAGTTTTTAATAATAATGATCATCAACATTATTATCATTACTATTATTATTATTATTATTATTATCAGAAGAGAAGGGATGTTTTGCTTCTGCAGGAGGAGGAGGCTCATGTTTTCAGTCCCTGTTGTATGAAACATCAGAAGAGTTCAGTTCTGAGTTGAAAGCAGGGAACCCTTCAGCTGCCTCTGGAATGAGCAGCCACCACCAGCTATCAGTGGAACCTGCAGGCTCCCAAAAAAAGGACAAATTAAAGTGCTTTTCTTGTGGCTCTCAGCCCCAGACATGTGTGGCAGCAGTGGGATTCTGGCCCAGGGATGTCTGGAATGTGCATCCCTGGCTTGTTTTGGAGATGCCGTGCAGACAACTGATCCTGTTCTTCCCTGAGGAATACTCTTATATCACAGTCCTGATCCTCAGCACTGGAGGAAATAACATCTGTTAGCTCTGCCTGAGGGGAACCAAACCCTGATCTGCTATTATAACCTGAATTTAGCAGTATTTTTTATTAACCCTCTGTGGTAGTGGGGCTGTGGAATCCACGAGTTCACCTGTTGGCTGTGAAGTGAAACACCCAAAGGGAATTTAGTGGATGAGAGAAGAGCAGAGCCTGGACATTTCAGCCTGAATTATTGCTGTGCTCCCAAACAATACCAGATTATCAGCACAGGAGATGCTCACTGAGTGCTATTCCAGACTGAGCATTGTTCCTCTCCAGTTCCCGTTAGCTGCATGACCCTTGGGTGAGGTTGTGCTTGAAGCAGGTGGGTCAAATGTAGCTTTTTCCTTTTGCTAATCTGATAAATTATAATTGGATCAGCAGCTAGCAAATGCCTCATGTTTGAATTACACTGTGGCAGGATAGTTCAGGGAAGTGATCACCTGCATTGTCCAGGAAGTTTTGTATCTGTTTGTAAATAAAAGACTTTTTCAGCATCTGTGAGTGAGATTCTTGACTCTTTGACACCTTTTCTTGTGCAGATGCAAGAGGGGAAAATAATTTTGGACCTAACTCATAGAAGCAAACAGCCAAAGGCTGCTTTTTGGTCTAAAAAATGGTTTGAAAATAAACCCAGGAGATGAGACTTGTTCTGAAAGTAACCTTCAGTCCTGCTTCAAAAATTATGTTCTGTTTACGTTCTTTATGGAAAGCCTGTTTTAAAAAAGGTCAATTCCTCACTGCACAGTGGTTAACAACAGCTTTAGCAACAGCAGAAATGGTGTCAGCAATGTGAGTAATTCCACAGGGCACAGTGCAGGCTCATTTTGACCTCTGTGGATCCCTCTCAAAGCTTTAAACACCCTGGTGAGATAGAAAGTGGCACCTTGGGAAGATTGTACTCAAAGATAAGGGATGATTTGATGGCATTACTTGAAAAATCCAGTGGGGATCTACTTGATGATCTTAGCGGTTTAAACTTCAATTATTCTAAAATTCTACGCTACAAACTCTTCAAAATTATGATAAAAAAAGGCTCTTTTCAACTTCAAAGATTCCTGTGTGCCTGTAAGTTCCTGAGGATCTAGAGGAAAACCACCAGTACTTTGTGGTTTTCCACAAAGATGGCAGTTGTTTTTTCCATTTGGTTGTTGAATGGTAACATTCTGAACCTCTGTCAGGGACAGCTCTCACCTCTGGCAAATGCCAGACTTAGGTTGAATAACCCCAGATGAAACAATTTCTGCTTTTAATTTAAGATGTGAGGTATCTCTGCTGTGTATTCCTGCTAAGTATTCCTGGGATGGAGACAATATCTCTGCATTTTTTTAAATTTTATTTTCATTTTCTCAGCAAAGTAAAAAAGCAGAAGGAAAAATTTCACAACAGCCATGAGATGGTCACTTCCTTTGAGACATTGCCCTGAAGACTGCAAGAATTCAGCTTTTGGTTTTGTTTTACACTTAATTGCCTTGCTCAGCACAGGGGCTGAGCTGCCATACCCTTGCTGACACATCCTGTCCTTGGTGACAGAAGGAATGTGATCCTGGCAACTCTGTTCCCCCACCCCCTCACCAATGTCTTACTACTCTGAGACTGATTTCCAGAACAGATAGAAGTGCTCTGCACTGGGAATGCAACAGTTTAATTCCCAGAAAACGTGGACCATGACCTTGCAGATGAGAAAAGGCACAGCCAAGGGTGAATTCATGCCATGAGGGGTGAGTTCACTCACTCCAGGGAGGTGACTGGAGAGCATCATCCTGTTTTCACCAGGTTTTGGGTCAGATCTCTGTCTTTTGCCATGGTTTGAAGACAAATTTTGTGTCAGATTCAGGATTGATGCCTCCTTTGCATCCAGTCACACTCCTGAGGTGAGCAGCTGAGCTGTGGCAGCCCGTGCAGAGCCAGGAATGAAAAACGTGGAAGGTTCCAGACTCACCTGGAAATGCTGTTCTCAGTGCACATCTTCAGTGTCATTCTGAAGGAGGAATAAGGGCAGAGAAAAGCAGAACCTCAGCACAGGAAAAGCAAAACATCACCATTAAAGTGAGCCATGGGATGCTTGGAGGAGCCAAGGTCAGGAGCAAAGAGAGGTGTGATCCAGGCACAGGATCTCTGAGTCAGAGAATTCCTCATCAGAGCTGAACAGGAGGATGCAGATTGCCTGCTGACAGCTGAGAGTGAGTGGTTTGGTTATTTAGAGTTAATTCTTGTACCCATCTTGGGCACTCCCTAATTATTCTGTCCAAGATGAAGGTCTCTTGTGAATCAGCTGTTGCTGAGGACTCTCTATTGCCCAGAGAGGCTGGAGGAAGGGTCAGGACAGAGACCTGCAACCTTGGCACCCAAAATCAGGGGGTACAATTCCCTCACTTCTGCTCCATCCCCTTTGGGATGTGATTAATTACCCCAAACAAGTCCATCCCAATCTCTCTGGGGTTCCTTGGCTGGTTCAGGGCTCTGGGTTTGCCTCTCCAGTGATGAACTGATGGATGTAAATGATTTCATTTCTAGGTGGCAAGGAGCTGTCATCGACTGGAACGGCACAGAACCCATCTTGTGACTGCTCTGACCTGCACTTTATTTGGGAAGACCAAAAGGAAATGACTGTGAGCACATTCCTATTCCCACCAATACAGGAAATAGGGCAGTTTGAGATGAGGAAGAATGACAAGGTTTACAGGCTGGCAGAGTTTCACCTCAGTCACCTCGTGCTTCAGATACTTAGCTTTTAATATAAACAGCACTGACGTAAATTCCTTGTCTCTGCCTTCAGCATAAAGCTCCTGAGGGCAGCCTGGGTTCCCACCACCAAATCAAGGTTACAGATGAAGCAGTGAAGTCATCAATGTCCCCTTGAGGTCTCCTTCTGGATCCACTCTGCATCCTGCAATTGTTTGGAAGCATCTGATGGGAGATACTGAACCCAGATTTCTCTCACTTTACAGCCTTCTCTATCCTGCCTTGCTCTTCCTTGAAAAAACTCCAGTGCCACTATAAAACATTATCCAAGGAACATATATTCACCTCCTTACCTGCTATTAGCAAGCCTAAATTGTTTGGTGACCATCTGAGCTTTTCAGGGAAAGCCTGGCCTATACCAAGTTCTTGTTGTGTCAAAACTTTGCAGTAAGGATTGTGGTTGTGTGTTACCAAAATAATCCCATTAGTATGTTCCTAGTAGTGGGTGCAGCTGGTGTGTAACAGTGCCTCGTGCTGATATAGCTCATTTTTCTTGCTGGTAAGAGTCAGCTGTATCAGCATCTTTACATTTGTGCCCTTATTTCTACACGAGGGTTTATTCACACCCAGGTGACAGATCTGTGATTTGCTTCTTCATAACTACAAGAAAACAGAAAACAGAAAGAGAAAACAGAAGAGTTGTTAGTTTTGAAATTGAGATGTTGCCTATCTGTGATAGGTACCAGTTTCCATGGTTAAATAAAATGCATGTGCTGGAATGAGGAACTGTGGAGATGGATACTGAGGTACTGAAGCCTCAGTTTGTACTCTGATTAATTCTGTTTTAGCAACTCTTTACCAAAATTGGAGCAAGTTACTGTGCAGAAGGTTGGAAAAAATGCCTTGGGAAAAACAGGCAGATAAGTGGTGTTTCTAGAGGTATTCCTCTCTCTTGAGAGTGAGTGTTTCATAGGAGTTCAATAAAGGACTTTTACTTTCTGATGTTTATTGTAGCATCTTCTTCCTAGTCAATGTGGAAACTCCTCTGGGTCCTGAAAAATGAGTGCAAAATCAATTTCCAGCAAAAAATTCAATGTTGTTCTGGGTGTAGGTGCAAACAACGTCTCTGCAAACTGATTGTGCAAATGGAGATCTCAGGGAATTAGCATTGGAATTAGATTTGAAAACCAACCTGAATATAAGTAATAAAGGAGTACCAGGAAGATTTAGATGGCCTTTGCATGAAGATCTGCCTCCCCCTTTGCATCCCATTCACATCAAAGTGTCATAGAATCACAGGATGGTTTGGGTTGGAAGGGAAATTCAAGACAGGGACACCTTCCAGTATTCCAGGTTTCTCCAAGCCCTGTCCAGCCTGGCCTTGGACACTTCCAAGGGATCCAGGGGCAGCCACAGCTTCTTTGGGCACGCTGTGCTAACTTCCCACCCTCACAGGGAAAGATTTCCTAATATCCAACCTAAACCTGCCCACTTTCAGTTTAAAGCCATTATATGCAGTAAAGCATCTCAGGGTTGCAGTTACTTAGTTTTATTTATTTCAGTGTACTAAAATCTGTTTGGTTTAGATTAGATAAACTTTTCCCGTTGTGAGATCCAGATCTCCCAAAGAGATTCAGCCTCTGAGACATCAGCATCAGATCTGTGCTCATTCCTGCTGACTCTGCCATCCCTGTGTATTTAGGGATGTGTTTGTGCTGTCAGCTGCAGGTAGATTCAATAATGTCTTTAAGGTACCTCAGCTTGAGCTTTCAGTGTTTCTGGGAAGTCCCAAACAGCCAAAGATCCCAGATATAAAACCTTTTGCCCTCTTGAAATTTGTATATTCTGTAGTCCACACTTTGTTTCATGAAACAAATGCAGCTTGATTTTCCCACCTGCCTCACAGGGCATCCATAATATAAAATTTTTAGGGGACAGAAAATACCGTGGAGATGACAAATGCTGGAAGATTTTTGGAACCAAAAAAACTCCTTTCTGGTTTTTCCAGTCTAGTAAACCCACACCATCTGTTTCCAAGCTTTAAACTGTGTCAGATTGGAGATAACCTCCCACTCCCTGCCAGCAGAGCAGCACAGGTAAGGGCAGGAGGGAGCTGCTTTGGGAGAGGCCAGGTTTGATCTGACTGAAATCTGCATGTCTGCAGTGCAGATGTGCTCAGGGGTCTGTTCTCTGTCCAGAGGAGGGGACATACCAGGGTGTGGTGTAGCTTTGCTTTAGGATGAGAAGAGTTGTTCCTATAAAGGGAGCCCAAGGGGATTGTCTCCAGTGGATGGCACCCATGAAGATGTAAAGATTTTTAGGGTATGAGAAAGAGGGGAGGCTGGTTGGAAATTATTTATGGGTTCTTGTAGAGGGTAAACATTTATGGGTTATTTATGGGTTCTTGTAGAGATGAGGAGAGGCCCTGAACTCTGTTCCTCTTTCCAAAACAGACTCCAAAGAACTTCGAGGTTCCTTCATCACTGGTTATGGAGAATATTGCTGTGAAAACATTTTTCTTACCAATTATCTGTCATTGTGTCCTTGTATATTTGTTTGCAAAGTCCACTGCCCACCTGGCAGTGAATTAACTCCAGATTCACCCATGCCCTCCCTCACTCACAAAGGAGTTAAAAAAGAACCTGAAGCACCTCCCCAAATCAGCACCTGGGCAGGGCAGCTCAGCACTGCTGAGCTCCTTCCTCCAGCCTTGCTCCTGGAAGCTGAGAGTGCAGGTTCCTTCCCCAGGGCTCAGGGCCAGTGTCCTCACCAGGCAAAAAGGAATGGCTCCTTGGGAGGAATCTGCAACCAGAACATTAATTTACATCTACTCTCAAAATGTAATGCCAGAGCATTACCTGGCCACTGCCTGCATCAAGACTTTTATGTTTTTATTCAATGTAAAGCATCAGAAACTATTCCCCTTAAGACATTACAGGGCTTTTGGGGTCAATCCCACGAGGCAATGCAAAACATTACGTGGTAGTGCAAAAAATCTGTGTAGAAACACATCCGTGCACAACATACATCCAATCTTTTTAAATTATATTTTCATCTTCATTGTTTCTCCTTTTTTTTTTTTTGTTTTTATTTCCCAAATAATGTGACTTCCTGAATGGAACAAAGCAGTGACCATTTGATAATTGAGCTTTAAAAGACACCAGTGATGTTGGCACTTAGGTCTGCATGGTGTCTTCATTTCATTCTCTTTTCTTCTGTGGAATAAAAAAATTGCACACTGTGCTGAAAACTGACCCCTTAACTAATAACAAACATGGCTTATTGTGTATGGAGATGAATATGGAAGCAGAGTTACTATTTTGGCAGGGTGTCCTATGTACCACCTTTCTAAAAAATATTTATTTAGCTTTGTCTTGTACAGAGTGTCCCATGCAAATAAAACATTTAAAGCAATGGTCAGGCAAAAGCCCAGATTTCCTCCTCATTTTTTAATAATTGATTTGCTAGTGGAAATTAATCTGGGAGATTGAGTTGTGAATGTTTCATGGACCTCATCAGGTCAGTGGAAAAATAATGACAAGAGCAGAAAATGATGGTTGTGGGCAAAATTCACAATTTTTAGACCTTCTGATGTTTGTTTTTTTACATGCCTGTCCTTATTCTGATTAAATCTGGGAAAAATTTAAGATATGATGACTGATCCCATGAATGAATCCCTGCATTCACTGTGGGTTTGGTTCCCAGGTAAACTAAAAATACAACTTGAGTCCCTTGCTTTCAAGTTTTCACTTTCCTGGGGCAGATTTCTATCTGTTGATGTTTGCAATGTATCTAATGGGCTAATTTGAAATGGCAGGAAATGGTCACTTTAGTAATCAAGGGAAGCTGAAGAGCTTGGAAGAATGACACCACCAGAAGCCAAGTTTTCCATCAGGGATAAGTGGTTTAGGGGCTCTGAGGATTCAGTTGCTGAAAGTGAAGTATTGGATTTTTTCTGGTGCTGGTTGGGAGCTGCATTAAAAACCAAAGACATCAAACCAATTTTTTTTTTCCCTGAAAATACTTGCACCAATCTTTTGAAGCAGTAAAATAGTTTTTTAGAAGGCCTACATGATTTGGGGTATGATTGCAATAGCATAATATAGTAAAAAATATAGATTTCAATTCTTTTGGTAACTCTGCTTTATTTTCCTGTCCCAGGATAAGTTTACTATGAAGGGAACTGCCCTGAATTTCACATTGTCAATACATGGGGAATGCACAGTCATGTTTTAGATGATAAAAACTTTAACCCTCACCAAAGTTTGTCCTGTGATAATTTGTCTCTTCAGTTTGTATTTTTAGAAATGTCAAAATTAAGAATCAAGCACCAAAGCCTCAATGTGCATATATTTATTTTATTTTTCATCAAAAAGATCATGTAGGAAACAGGTTTTTTAATGCAATGAAAATGGTTGCTCCTGCATCTCAGTGTGATTCCATCTGCTGCACCTCCTAAGGAAAAGTCACTCCATTAAGGACATTCTGTATTCACTCACACTCTTCATTGATTTATTTTCATTGGCTATAAAATAATAAATTCAACACCAGCTCTGAAATAAGGAAGCAGTTCCTCCTTAGCAGCCTTGTTTATAGAACTAGAAAAGGAAAAAGGGCCTAATCAGGTGTTTTATTTGTCATTTCAAACAGGATGGGAAGGGATTGTTGGTACACATGAAAACCAGATTTTGATACATCCCTCACTAACAGCTGTTGAGTATATCAGCAAGGAATCAAGCACAAATTTTACAAGGAAAAAGTTGGGTTTTTTTCGAAGATAAATAATTGTGAGTACTTCAACATTTTTAGTTTCATCTGCTGTGAGTGTTTTTTCTTAAATTTCTTTATTTTTTTTTTCCTGATGGAATTTTGGGTAGCTCCAGCTGATCCTTCAAGAAGTTGTGCTTAAAGGCACAACTCAAATAGCCATACAGTGACAGCACTGAGACTTTTCCAGACCCTGGAATGAAAGCCCTTTCTCTGATCTCTGCCTCTTGGCCTCACGGTGAGTTCCAGGTGGTGCTTCAGTGTTTTCCATAGCACTGTGCACATCCCATGCATTCCACATCCTTGCTCAACACTGATTAAAATGTCTTACAGCAACCCCTGGATCTGGGTGCCTTGATTTTTGATTTAATGGCAATTTATTAAAAATAGAGCACAAAGAGTTGGCTGTGGACAGCGTGAGCTGAGGTGGTGTCATGCAGAGACACTCAGAGGTGATAAATCTGCTGGGTGACTTTAACATGGCTCTGAAGCTGAATTCCAGCTGAGCTGGAGTGAGTCCAGAGCAGGTCCATGAGGATGATTAGAGGAATAAAACACTTCTCCTTTGAGGAAAGGCTGAAAGATTTGGGGTTCTTCAGCGTGGAGGAGAGGAGGTTTACAGAGGGGGAGAGCTCAGAGCCCCTTCCAGTGCCCAAAGGGGCTCCAGGAGAGCTGGAGAGGGACTGGGCACAAGGAACTGGAGTGACAGGACACAGGGAATGGCTTCCCACTGCCAGAGGGCAGGGATGGATGGGATATTGGGAAGAAATTCTTCCCTGTGAGTGTGGTGAGGACCTGGCACAGGTTACCCAGAGAAGGCTCTCCCATCCTTGGAAATGTCATCATCATCATCATCATCATCATCATCATCATCATCAAAATATCTCCTCACAGATGTTTACAGGGTGGATATCTCCATCTAAACCAGTGACCCAGTAATATTTTGGAGTATCACTAGTGAGAAATGGGCACTGGTGGATTTCAGCCACTTAGTGTGGTTTAGGTGCTACAGAAGGAATTGCATTTTTCTCTTCCCTGCCTGCTGCTCTCTGGATCTCCAGAGGTTATACTGATTATTAGAGGAGTCCAGGATGACTGATTCAAATGAATCCCACTGTGTGTGGATGATAAAGCCTGAAAAAAAGGAAGTTGTGTTTATGGAGCTTGACAGAACAAATGAATGAGATGATGGGTCAGAGATTCCTCCTGCCTCCTGCACCATCCTCACCTCTGCCTTCACTTCACAGCTTTCACCTGTGAGACAGAAAATCATCCCTGTGGAAGGAAGCACGGGGTTGAGCAGCAGGAATTTGCCAGCTTTTGGAAAAGGAGTTGCTGATAAATCAGGTTACTCACGTGGGCACACAGGAGCCATATCAGAGGTGGGACCTGGAAGGTGTCCTGGACGTGAGAATTTGTAAGCACAGATTTCTTGTATTACAACACTGGGACTGTGTCACAACCCTAAATCCTGATAAAACACCCAAGATAACCGTACTTTGTGTGGGTGTTCTGCTTACTTCCTTATCATCATCTTATCATTTGGCAAAGCCTTCCAAATTAATCTAAGAAATATTCTGGGCATTTGTAAAAATACTCTGTGCACTGGAATTCAGCAAATATTTATTAATTGACAAAACACCGGTGAAGAATGTGTAACCAAAAAAAGAATAAAAGTGTTCAGCTCCTCTCTGTAAAATACACAAAGGATAGGAGGTTAAAAGTTACATTCCACAAACATACCTTTTGCTGAGCTGTACTTGGTGTGGTGAGTGGTGTGGATGGGAGCCAAGGTCTCCAGAGCCTGAGTTCTGAATCACTGCTGCAGGGAGAGTGGAAAAATATCCCTTGTGGCTGAGGGAAGGGAGCAGTCCAGGGTCTCCACCTGTGCAGGTCTGTGGGGGCAGTTCCCCTGAGGATGGATGGGTTTCTGCAAGGCTCAGAGATGTGAAAATCCCAAGAGATGTGATTTCATCCCAAAAGATGTGAAAATCCAAACTCAGATCACAGGTACAGAGCAGCCACTCGGTTGTGGTTGAGCTGTGAACATGTCTTGGGTCACTTTAGTGGAGTTTTGGAAGGTATTAAATCCTAAACGTTGTAAAAGCATTGTTATGGGGTGGTGGGTGGAAGGTGCAGCAGGAAATTAGTTTTAGTATCTCAAGTAAGAAACAAAAATCCACCTGAAACAATGAACATGGAAGATGATACAAATTGTTTTACTCTAAGGTACAGGACATCACCAATCACCAATTTCTGTGTTACTGGGATTATTTTTAATTTGTGATGCAGTTTTAGGTCAGTGCTTCATTTGCCTTATTGATTGTTAAACCCAGGAGAAAAACATACTGAGGGCCAAGCTCATTCCAAGTGTAGATCTGGAGATATTCCAGAACTGTCTGGCCACAATCCTGTGCCATGAACCTGCTGGAGCAGGAGGTTGGACCAGGTGTGATCCATTGTGGTCCCTTCCAGTCTGACCCATTTCTGTTGAAATCAGCTAAACACCATTTTCAATGGGCTCCACATTTTCCTCTTTGTGCTGGAAGATCACTCTCTTGCATGCTGTGACATCTTGGCTGGGAAAACCCTTCGTGGTCGGTGTCAGTGATACATGGCTGTGTTCCTGTTTTGGAGTGGCTGCAGCACGCTGTTGATGAGATCTCAGATCTGCTGTCATGAATTGTTTACATTTGGTCAATGGAAGCAAAAGGGGGAAAATATCACAATGGCAAATTGCAGCTGGCAAATGTCACTCCCAGAAAGGGTGACAAATGAGTAATGAGTGCTCTGCCATGGCGTGTGAAGAAAGCTGGTCTTTTACGAGCACTTCAATGCAGAGCAGTTTTATTATGACTGACATCCTTCTCAGGGCTGAATTCCTATCACCATATCCTTCCTGAGTCTCCCTTGCTCAGGTCAGTCCTGTGAAACAATCCAGCATTTCTCAAATTGTTATTCCAGTTTGCAAACCTGGCAAACACAGCACACACGTTGGAATCTGCTGTGGGTTTACTGGGGTTGGTTTTCAGTCAGCAGCAGATGAATATAATAAGTGAAAATCTGAAAATCAGGCTTTTAAATTTTTTTTCAGTATGAAATATATAGCTCTGGATACGCAACTGTTGAGTCATCTGAGAGACAAAATAGGTGTTTAATAGGGGCATGCTGTGTATACTTTGAGAAATGAATGAAATCACAGAATATCCTGAGCTGGAAGGGACCCACAAGGATCAAGTCCAACTCCTGGCCCTGAACAGGACACCCCAAAATTCACACCACATGTCTGTGTGCATGAGTAGCAGGGGCCACAGAAAGAGGAACTGGAACCATAATTACTATATTTATTTTAATTTTGAGTAAAATCTATATAAGCATTCAATAAAGCAATAGTGCTAAGACACCCACAAATTAATTTTTAACAGAACAGCGAGTGAAAACATAGGGAAATATCATGATGAGTGAGAGGCTATACTGAAAGCTGTGAGGAAAGGCTAAAAGAATTGGGATTATTCAGCCTGGAGAAGTGAGTGACTTAATTGCAGCCTTCTAATACCTGAAGGGAGCCTGCAAGAAATATGGAGAGAGATGATATACAGAGGTGTAGAGTGACAGGAGAATAGCTTCACCCTGAAAGAGGGCAGGGTTAGATTGGTATTAGGAAGAAATTGTTCCCTGTGGGGGTGGGAACCTGGCACAGGTTTCCCAGAGAAGCTGTGGCAGCCCCTAAATTCCTGGAAGTATCCAAGGCCAGGTTGGACAGGACTTGGAGCACCCTGGGATAATGGAAGTTGTCCCTGCCCATGGCAGGGGTTGGAACTGAATAATATTTAAGGTCCCTTCAAACCCAAACCATTCTATGGTTCTGTTAGAGCCTCCTCTAATAGCACCAGCCTGGGTTTAAATTCTTGTAACAACTGGTGCTCTCTAAATAAACATTGCCCCTGCCTCCTCCTTTCAAGTATTCTCAGCTGCTAAGAGCAAAGAAAGACACTTTGAAACTTGAAGTATAAAAACAGTTTTAATTTTTACTCTCTCCTTGTTTTTTCCACTTCATATATTCTATGTTTAATGTGTAACTGAAATAAGAAGTTTCTTTATTTTGTGGGCAGCAAAATGACAGCATGGTCTGCAAGGAGAAAGGTGATTTATGAGGTTTCCAGGAGGCAGGGAACAGGTGACTTTTGCTTAAAGGAAAGAAAAATCATGTTCCTGGCTTAAAAAAATAATCAAGTAAAAGTAAAGCCATCAAGAGAATATATGTTATCTACAATTGTTCCAGAAAGCGTTTCCTACAGAACAACAATTACAAGTCATTGTGAGTCCCTTGGGAACAGCAGTCAAAAACATCAGCAGTTAATTACTAGAACTTCCTAAATCAACCTTCTTTGGCATGACATGAAGTGAATGAGAGCAATAAAAGCAAGGAAGTGCATTGTGCTTTGTCCTGTCCAACTCCTGTTCGGACAGGCGTAGGTCACAAGCACAAATGTAACCAGGCATGATTTGTTGGATTTTTTGTTGTTTTGGGTTTGTTTTTTTTTTTTAATATTTTAATTCTTGGCCTTGGTTTAAATTAAACCAGTGCTGGAAAGGCCAAGGTAAAATGCAGGGCCAGGTCTTGAGGCTGCGTAAATCCTCTGAGCTGTGCCATGGCCACACCTTCAGAGCAGAGTCCCTGCTCCAGTAAAGCATCAAAGAATATGGGAAAAATCTGTCCTAGAGTGGCTGGTGAAATAAAGGGGAAACTGAACAGTCTGTTCTTATTGGGGTTTTCAAGGCTGTGTATTGGGGTGCTGCTAAATTTTCTGATCTGCAGCTCAGGCAGGTGGAGCTTTCTCTTTGCCTTGCCCCAAATGCAGCTTCTGTGGCTGCTGGGGTGAATCTGGAAGGAAGAGATACCCTTAGCTATGGAAAAGCAATAATGTTTCATGTGGACCCTGCTTCAAAATCGATTTCTTTGCTTTAAAACCAGCCTGAAAGATCTAGAATATTTCTCTGATAAAGAAGTTGCTGCTGGTTTTCACCAATCTCCTCATTCCTGCTCTTTTATCTCACAGTGGGGTGGAGAAAATATTTCACCAGCTGATTTGGTGAGTCTTCCTGGGAAAAGGAGCTTTGAGTAGGGATGTGAATGGGGCACAGTTGTCAGCATCACACAGCTTTGGCTCAGAGTGAATGAGAAGGAAACTCAGGAATGAAACTCGTGGCTTAATTGGAGGGAGGGAGCTGCAGGGAAAGGCACACACCAACAAAGGGAACCGAAGCTGTTTATCAGGAAGAGGTTTATAGGATCTCAAATCTTCACAGATGTGGGTGAGGAGAAGCTGGTGATTGATATAGGGTGGCTTAAAGGAAGAGAGCACAACAAGATGTTCCCCAGACAGGGCTCCCCAGACCTTGGGAAATTATTTTTGGATTTGCAGTTGTGCAAGTCGTGCTTGGTGCCATGGAAGGGCAATAAAGCAGGCAGAATGTTTCCCTAAACCATTAGCATTGGTGATTAACAGCTAATCACCACAAACCCAAAGGCTCATCAAGGAGCTGAGGAACTACAATTAAGTGGAGGAAACCCAAAAATGTGATTGGTGCCAATGGAGTTCTCTGTCTCAGTCACTCCTGGGGCTGGTGAGCAGCTGAGACCCACTGAGATGTCCTGGCTTGGCCCAAGAAATGCTCCCCAAGGGGATCCTGAGAGCTGTGGGGTTTACTGCCCTCACAGGAACAGGGATGCAAGGGAGGAGCATTTGAAGATTACATAAAACTCACCGTGGGATGATTTTACAGGAGCTGTGAGAGTGTGTGGAAGTTATTATAGGATATTTAGAGAAGGACCAATCAATGTGGCTTGGGGAGGAGCAAGTGTGGGAAAACAGAGAGATAAGGGGATAAAAGCTGTAGAACATGCAAAAAACCTGGGCTGGCCACCCTCTGCTCTTGCTCAGCTCTGTCTGTCTCCTTATTAAACTCCATTTCCAGGCATTTTCCTGGGCAAGGGGCCTGCACAGGTTTGTGTGGGGTCTTAGGGCCAGCAGCTGGAGAAGGAGCTGTGGCTCACAGGGCTCGTGTGTCCAGGAACTGGAGACTCCAGGCTGTGAGTGTTCCCTGAGGAACTGCACCCCTGCACACATGGCTGTGTCTGGTTTGGTGAGAGAGCTTCAGCCCAGCTGGAGAGAAGGGGAGAGCTCTGTGAGCTGGCCCTGGGACAGATACTGCAGGAGCCAGAGGGTGGCAAGCTGGCTACTGGAGGTTCTGAAGGTCTCAAGCTTCTGGGGAGGTTGTGGGGTGTGGATCTCACAGCAAGCAGGGCTGAGGGGTGTGGAGCTGTGGCCACCTCACATCCACTGGGATCTCAGATCCAAATGCCTCTGACATCCATCATCCTGACCCATGGTCCCCATCAGCATCCCTCTGATCCTCTCTGGATTTTGGTGCTTGTGGTGATTGGCTTTCAGTCATGGTGTGAGTCCCCAAGGGACAGCCCAAGCTTTTGGGTACCTACTTCAAGCTATTTTTTAAAAAGGAAATAAATTTCATGTCAATACTTTCCTAAGGGTTTTGACAGCACTAATGGGCAGCTGCAACCCCCTGAGGACTCCCTGTGCTCTGAATCTCTGGGATGGGAACCTGTTGCTCCATCAACAAACGTCCCTGAAAGGACTTGTAGGACATTGTGTGCTGACTTCAGCAGCTCAGGAAAATCTCCTTTGCTCCTTCATTCCACTGCAGACATTTATCAAAGTCATATCAACCACTCTTGGTCTGGGGGAGCTTCAAATTTCTACTTCCAGGAGATCATCTCTGTCTTTTTGCTTGCCAATCCAGATTATTTTTTTCTCCCATGTTTCTACAGATCTGGAAGTGTTTCAGGCCAGTTTGGATGGGGCTTGGAGCAGCCTGGTCCAGTGGGAGGTGTCCCTGCCCATGGCAGAAGTTGGGACTGGATGATCATTAAGGTCCCTCCCAACCCAGCCATTCTGGGATTATGTGTGATTCTGCAGCCAGTGGGTTTCTCATTTAATATTTCCTCTCATCTTTTGCACTATGAAGGTGAACTGTTATGAAATACCAAACCAGTGTGTTGTGCCTCACATCCAATACTAATCACAAATCCAAGATTAAATGTCAGGTATCCAAAAGAGAGTTTTATTACTGATTTTTAATTCCATGGCACCCCAGTGAAACTCTAACACCAGCTTCTGCTATGCTGTGAGTTTTAATGGCAGTTAATATAAAAATATTCTCATTATCAAAAAATATCCAATATCTAGACAGATAAAAGCAAAGAGAATTTATACTCTGGATAACTTTGATCTGTGTTCAAAATCCAAAGGCAAGCTACTGCCAGAGTATTTCAGTAAATGCAGATCCACTCTCTTCTTCTGTTCTTTATCTTCAGAAATATTTTATGCTTAGATGTGCTTACCTGCTCTTCACCAGTGCATGACCTTTATTTTCATCTCTGTTTTGTGCTTTTCCATTTATTGATAAAGATTTTTAAAAAATAAAGGACTTTTTTTAATGAGCAAGCTCATTAACGTGTCTCAATCAGGGTTTCCTGGGAAAACTCATGGCTAATTGTGCCTGTTGTGCCATTAAAGTCTGCAAATCATACACAGATTTTAAGTGTGAAAACAGAGAAGTGGAGAAACAAACTATTCAGATCAGGAAAGTGATGATTAACCAGGAGATTTTTATCTGGGTTTAAGTCAAAATCATAGTTTACCTTGTATTCACTTCTTTGTTCAAAAACAAGTGTCCTTTCCAGCTGAAGCAAAGTTGCATTTTGTTTTCTGCAGCATGGGTCTGCTTTCCATTTTATACCAAAAATGGGGCAAAATAAGGGGAAGAGCTTCACTTTTCCATCCCCTCTGACAAACATGAAGTTCTCTTGGGCTGTGAGGATGTGTTTGAAGAGCTGCTGTGCTCTCAGCACCCCTGACAAGGGAAATAGAGGTTGGATATCAGGAAAAAGTGTTTTGTGGAAAGAATAATAAAGTACTGGAATGGTCTGCCTGTGGAGGTGGTGGAGTCACCATCCCTGGATGTGTTTAATAAAAGCCTGGATGTGGCACTGGTGCCATGGTTTAGTTGAGGTGTCAGGGCTGAGTTGGACTCGATCTTGGAGGTCTCTTCCAACCCTGTGATTCTGTGACCCAGATTGATACCTGAATATCAGAATTGTGTGAAATGCTGCTTTCCTTTTGAGGTAAAACCTGTCAGTTTTAATTTTATCCTTGAAATATTTTGTCAGAACTCATCACCTGACACAGCTTCAGGGTCAGATGAAGGGATGGCCCATCCTGACCCACCTTTCAGAGTTGCCTTGGGAATGCACAAAGGCAGAGCACAGCACACAAGAGGAATCCTGACTTCAGAGGAATTTTCTCTGTGCTCTTTCTGAGCTTGCAGAGTCTTTAACCATTTGTTCCAGCATCAGGATTGGTGTCATTTACGCACGAGGAGCCCTTTATGATCTCAGGGCTCAGCAGGCTCTTTTCCAGCAGGGATTTTTGAGCAATCCCAGTGCCATGTGTAGGAAACGGCCTCTGGTGACATTTTCCTGCTTTTGGTCCCAGTGCCAGCCTGTGCCAAGATGTTTGCTGCTATAACAAATAAACTCAGCCACGGTGCAGTTGCCCTTTGTGTAAATTAGAAGTGAGAAGGGTGAATGCTCCAACATTCTCCAGAGCTGGAGTGTAAAACTGCTGCTTTATCCAAAATTAGCAGCAGTTGGCAGCCCAAATTTAGCCTGCACATCCTTCTGAAAGCACCCATGTTGTAAATGACACCAAGTTATTATTAAACTTAAAGTGACTACCTAAAATGTCCTGTCTGCTGTTCTATAATTTGAAAATGAAATAAAGAATATAACGACAACAGCAATAAGGGGAAGGGAAATTGGGAGAAGAAAGAAAATAACTTCAAACTTCAAATAACTTCAAATGAAGCACCCTCATCCAGTGGTCTTTTGTTTACTTCTGTCCTAATATGCTTAAGGATATTCAGGGAATTCTTTATTGACTGGGTTTAATTTTTTCAGTTCCTATTTCTTAACAGCATGGAGTTTGAGAATGAAACTGGCACCTTTGTACTTGTACGTGCAGGATCCCGTTGCAAATAAAAAGCAAAATTCCCCTGTGATTTTGAGTGTATGCTGTAAACTTAGAAATGAAGCAGCTCAAGCCCAAGTTGGACAGGGCTTGGAGCAATCTGGGATAGTGGAAGGTGTCCCTGCCCATGGCAGGGGATTGCAACTGTATGGGCTTCAAGGTCTCTTCCAACCCAAAACATTTTGGGATTCTCTCAGATTAATCAGGGAACTTCTGTCCTGCCTTTAGTACTTTTCAGTATCCATCAGTATCTTAAGGGCCTTCTGTCTCTACTGGCATAAGATATTTAGAGTAATTCATAGCAGACCTTACAGGTCTACACATTCCTAATTTCCAGCTAGTGAGTCTGACTGAATTCTACCCATCACTTCTTTGAGGAGAAAAGCACTGGCATTGGATTGAAGGAAACTCAGTGTGAAAAATAATGTATCCCATTAAAAGGGTTTAAAAGTGAAACTCCACTTCTGTTGAAATCAATATGATTTGATTTCAAAATTACGAGGACTTGACTAAAAATGAGCTTTGAGGCATCTGGAATCAAATAAAAATCCATAATTGAGAATAGGTTCTTGATTTGGTAGCTCTCAAAGCATAAAATAAATAAATATAATAGTCTTAAACCAACTGACTGTGTGTTATTCCATTGGGCTGGTTTATTTCAGCTGGAGTTTTATAGCCATGGTGCACTTCAGTGCTAAGTCAGTGATGGATGGTTCCTCACAAAAATAATCATATGGTCTTTTTACAATTAATCAACTGGGTGAGCAATTGCAGATTCCCAGACAAAATGTAGCCTTGACTTAAACAGAAAAAATCAGTTCACTTCATGTTAAATAAAAAAGTACAACCATTTGGCTACACAAATATCTTGGTTTTTATCTGTTAATTTGGGTTTCCTATCAGGGAATAAATGTCTACATCCATGAAGTTTTTACCAAAGAAGGAAAAAATGCAGAGTCTTTAGCCAGGTGAAAATAATCAGTCAAGACCTGACAACTGAAGGACTGTTTACCAAGGTTAGCAGGAAAAAAAACCCATTAAGAAAACTTGGAACTGAAACAACCAGATCTCTGATTCAACAGAAAAGGGGATATGAGAAAAGCAGTGCTGCCACCAAGGAAAACGTGCTGGAAAACCAGCCCTGGCCAGAGCAAACGGGACCTTTCCCTGCCCCGGGAGGCACAGGAGGGACATTAGTGCTAATCACTCCCCAACATTCCCTGGGAAGCACTTTTTACACTGCATCTCCTCGTCTCCTTTTTAGGGTAAGCAGTGTGGAGTGGATGATCCCAGAGCCTCCTCCTGCCAAGGAGCCAAAAGAATAATTTCTCTGTATTTAATCATCCTGCTTGGGCTCATTCTGTAAGGGTAAGAACTGAGAAGAGGCAGAAATTGGTCGCACACAGCTCACTTTAATACTGGAATCTCCAAGACATCCCAGCTCTCTGCTTTTTAAAGATATTTCCGAAAACTTAACAACATTTTTTATTGGTGTTTACAATTTTAGAGCTGTCAAAGTAAGGAGAGCTTTAGGGACTGTTGTTATAATGACAGAACTCCCTTGCTTTCTGACTTTGTGCTTGGAAACAGAAGACCAGGTCAAACCCATTTCCTTTTTAACATCTATTGGAGATGTCTCAATTCTAATATAGCTGCCTTAAGCTTCCAATAATGTCCAGAGACATTTTATTTCCAAAAAATGATGCAGATTTCACATTCCCCTCTAATGACTGAATCTTTAGGCTGAGCCAGTCATACCCTGGGCAGCGTGGGCAGCAGATTGAGGGAGGGGATTCTGCCCCTGTGCCCCACTCAGGTGAGACCTCACCTGCAGAGCTCCCCCAGCCCTGGGGACCAGCACAGAGGAGAACCTGGAGCTGCTGGAGAGAGTCCTGTGGAGGCCCCAGCATAAGAAGAGGGAATGGAGCAGCTTTGCTGGGAGGAAAGGATGGGAAAATTTGGATTATTCAGCCTGAAAAAAAGAGAATATTACAGGGTGACCTCATTGTGCCTTTCAGTGCCTGAAGGGAGCTACAGGAAACATGGAGAGAGATTGTTCACAAGAGCCTGGAATGACAGGACAGGGAGAAATGGCTTCAAACTGACAGAGAGCAGGTTTAAATGAGATATTAGGAAGAAATTCTTCCCTGTGAAGGTGCTGAAGCCCTGGAACGCATTACCCAGAGGAGCTGTGGCTGCCCCTGGATCCCTGGAAGTGTCCAAGGCCAGGTTGGATGGGGCTTGGAACACCCTGGGACAGTGGAAGGTGTCCCTGCACATGGCAGGGGCAGTGAAAGGAGATGAGCTTTCAGATCTCTTCTGACACAAACTCTTCTGTGATTCTGTTAAAGCAGCAAGAGCTTGTTGACAGATAATGGTGTCTGAGTTTTTGTTCTATATTTTGAATCCCAATGTCCCAGATTTTTCTTTTCTAACAACTTAGATGGGAGTAGGTAAATAATGTTCAAATTCATAGCAAATACAAAAAAGTGTTCTGGAAGCTAAGGGTACAGCAAGCCCAGAAGATGCCTTAAAATTCTTCCTCTTTCATGTCTCTCTGCCGATATTATGTCATAACCAAAACTTAGTAACCACAATCTAAATTATACCATAGTATCCAGCACAGATCATTCTTATCCATTACTGGCTCCACAACAGTTTGGAAATGAAAGAAAAATATTTCCCTTTCTCTTCCCATAAATCAATAGGAACTTCTCATTAGGTTTTATTTTATATGTCAGAATAAAACTTGATGCGGCTCTGGGGTGCACAGAGTCCCAGGCAACACTTCAGTTTTATTAAAATTATTTGCATCTGTTAAGATGCATATGAAGATTACTTGATTTTTTCTTTTCTCTTTCCAAAATACTTGGCACTCAACCTAAGTGATGGAATTTAGAGTTCCTACCCTTGAGACTCCTGTCAGCAAGCTGAGGATGCAATTTGCTTTGGGGTTATCATAGCTCTGAAAAAACAGAGCTAGATTTAACCTGGTATTGTTTGAATCAGTTTGCAATCAAATAGAAAACCAAAAATAGAATAATGGCTCATATTTTTTAATGTAGCCATCTGAGACTTTTTTTTTGGGTTTTTTTGGGTTTTTTTTTGTTTTTTTTTTGCATCATATAGACCAGCACTGTTGGAGCATTGGAGGGCTTTATAGATTATTTTGTTTCGCTTTTACTCAGCAGATTTGGTCAGAGATATTGGAGATTTTTACTAGATACTTCTGGAAAAGATATAAAGATATGGTTTGGCAGTTACAGACCTTCCAGGGAGGCCTGAAGCTAATCAGAACTCTGTGTGCAGAGAAGATCTGTCTGTTCTCAACAGGTAGTTCTTGTCAAGGACCTGCAGGTTCAGCTCAGGTGATCCCTCAGAAGTTGATTATTCGGGTTTGAAACTCAAATGTTCTGGAAATCAGCCCAGAACTTGCATCGTTTAAGGATAAAACAAAACAAATCAAAACTTTCTGGAAGTTACTTCTGAGGTGATCACAGTGCTCTGTGAATTTAAAATAGAACAAAGCTGGCTTAATTGTGTTGACTGGGTCTGAAATACCACGAATCCTACGCCTTCCGCATAATCCTGGCAGGTTGATGTTCTGTCCTGGCCAAATCTCAGTTGTACCAAAGAAGGAAAACATGTAAGAAAATGTTATTTCACGGAATTAGTCAATTTTTCACATGTCAGGAAAGCTACAGATGTAAACTGAAGTGGGTTTTCATTAGTTCAAAAGTAGATTTTCATCAAAAGAACAGAGCAGAAAGAAAAGTCTTTTTTTCTCTAGAACTGAATCTATAACTTGTGAATAAACCTTTGACAACATTTCAATTTATGTTGAGCTGATTCAAATTATATGCTCAAGCTTTATGCAATATTTGGCTTCCAGAAAAAGAGAGTGTGTAAAAGTGTGAGATAAATTGACAGACAAACCACAGACTCTGCCTGGAAGTGCAGAATGTGCCTTGTGATTTCTGTCAAAGGTGTTTATGAGACCGTGTTACGTGCAGGTAATTGCAAGAATCTGCCACTAAATTCACTAAATGACTAAACTAAGAATTCTGAGCATTTCATCTGGGTTTGGGGAAAAATGCTCTTTTAAATAGAGTAGAAATAATATTTAAAGAAAAATGAGGCAGCAAAAGCAGGACAGATTGGAAATGAGAAATGTGGCCCAACAGAACCGCAGTGAAGAGCGCTACAAGCAAACCTTCAGCCAGACTGCCTCTGACAAAACGCTTTCCCAACTACTCCCTGCTATGCACTTTTCTGCCAAGGCACATGAAGCAGCTCATCAGGAAGAAATGCCTTTATCTATTGGCAGAGTTGGGAATGTAGGTGGGGTTACACCCCTGTGTCCCACAGCAGGGGCCAGGCTCCCACCAGAGGTGAGGTTCGTTGTGTGGTTGCCCTTTCTTGTTCCCTGTTGCCTTTCGTGGTCAAAGGTGCCACCTTGGCCTCTCCCTGTCCTTCTCCCAGCTCCAGCTATGTCTCTCCTGCAGCCCAATCTGCTTTCCTGGTTCCAGGCCTCACAATACAGAACAACATTTCATCAAAACACATTTCTAATTAATTTGTGCTGGATTTGGTCCCGCCTGGGAGAAAAAGTCCAACTGATTTGGGTGGGAGGAGGATCAATCTTTGTTGTGTTCTTTTTGGTTAGGAATGTACCAAGATCCTGTGAAGCCTAATCAAATAAAGGGATTTGTCTCTGACAGTCTCTGTGTCTCTCCTGAGTCTTTAGGAGGCTGTTCAGTTCATTAAAAGCACCTTGGAAAATGTTGGTCTTGGAGACAGCGAAAGGCGCAAACATGATTAGCTGCAGATGAGCAATTTCTTTTTAAAGATCAGGAAATTAGAATCCAAGCTTTGGAAATCTTTTCTGCTCTGTGGCACCAGCAGTTCCTTCTCACTGCACTTGGGAAGGATTATCTGAGTGATGATTCTTTCCTTGCTGTGTGTTTCAAAGTGCACCACAGCCAAGCCAAGCAATGTACACCAGCCCTGCTCTGTCAAGAGAGTCATGCTCTTTAATGGCATTTCCCCCTCTTGAACTGGTGTAAAATATTCTGCTGGAAACACACATTACCAGGGCTGGAAAACCCAGTAAAGAATGGCTGGGAGTGCCCCAGAGCACGTGCTGGATTGTGTAGGGGCTGCCTGCTTCCTTTGAGTCGGTATTTTCCTTCTGGGAGGTGCTCATGACCAGTGATTTGAATTAACAGAAGCCAAACCAAAAGCAAAATTGGAAAAATCCTATTTTTTCTTTCTTTTCTAGTAACACCTACAGGTCCAAATCCACCTCACGTTTTTTTGTTTTGGGCATTGTACACTTAAGCTGGGTTTATGCTGTTAAAGATGACCAGGGCCAGGCCTGAAATCTTCTATAATGATCTACTAGCTCATATATTATTGCTTCATGCCATTCTTCTCTTTCCCAGAAAATGCTCAGAGATGGTTCAAATACTACCATGGGTCAGAGCCTGTTCCCAGGAGGAGGTGTGGGTGAGGCCACTCTTTTTTTCACATGGACAAAAGTTTAGCCATATGGCCATAAGATGAATCACACCACTTGCCTTCAGGGCCAAGGAGCAGGTCCTGAACTGTTTGTCCTGCTTGTGGTGGTGTATCCTTTTGTAATCAGAGAAAGGGCTTGCCTTTTAATACTTGCAATCTCAACAGAAAAGAAAATCAAAAGGGAAAAATAAAAGAAATATTATTTTCCAGATGGTACAGAGAGATTAAAGACATGTTTGCTTAGTGCAACGGAGCACTGCACAGATGTCCTCAAGCTAGTGCTGACCTGTGCTTGATACATGCTCACCACAATGATGAATAGAATATCTTTGCTGGCCCATCAAACTTTAGAAGTTGGCTCAAATTCCACATAAACCAAAGACCACTGAGAAGACAGTCAATAAAGTAGCAAAAAGACAGTTGGAAGGAGAGAGAAAATGAGGAGACTTTATTATAATCCTTGTATTGCATCTGGAGTGTGACTCCAGCAGGTTTGGTTCCATGCAAAACCTCAGCTCTCGAGCAGTTGCCAGTGTCATTTTCTGGCGGCATTTCCCTGCCTCAGAGTTGCAATTCCCTTCAGCTTTTCACAGAAGGATCACCAGACCACAGCATTGCCTGTGAGGTCCATTCATCACCCTAGAATTTTAAGTTTTTTCACCTTTTTAGAGCTCTGGAAGAGTCTGAATCCCGATAGAACAATAACATGAACTATTTAATCTGAAAATTGTGTATTCATGCTCATCATGGGCCATTCCATCCCTTTTTACAACATCCCAACTTTTGAAACATCCCAACTCAACTTCCCTTTGCTGTGAGTGGATGAACTGGGGATTTATGACCTCGTCCTACAGTAATTTTAATGCTGACCATATTTCCTTGATTTTTGCCCCCTTACCTTAACCACTGCTAATTTTCCCTAAAAATTTTCTGGCTGAAGACTTGTTCTATATCTTGACTGTCCACCCAGTGAAATACTTGTGACTAAATTTATCCGCCTTTTAAGTTGTTTTTAAATTGCCTTTAGCGTGTGATGTTTCCTTATCTTGGACAAGAGAGAGGAAAAAGGAAGGAGGCTATTTCTGCCATCTCTTTCCTCCCACAAGAAACTCTCCTCCCCCTTCCCTTCTCCCTGCCTCCCAAAGCTTTTGTTCATTTAAAATTAGCCCTTTGAGGTGTTCTTGGGAAAACCAGGCTGCGTACAGCGAGCAACTCCCAGTGGGGAGGTTTGTTGCAGTAAACATGGGGCAGAACCTCAGTGAGTCACCTGGTTGGCATCCCTCCACTGCAGGAGGGACAGGGCAGTAGGAAACCCATAAAGAAACATGCCACCACCACCAGGGATACCTCAGTAAAAGCATTTCCCATCCCATCCAGGCATCCTACCAGCAATTCCCTGCAAGCGTCAGTCCACTTAGTAATTAGCGGGCACTGGATGCCTGTCTGATCTCATTGCCATTGTTTGACCAGAGGAAGGATTCAAAACAAGGCTTGGGGCCAAGAATAAGGTCTGGAATGCTTTTAAAAATTCAGGTTATCTTGCCCCCATGTTCTTTTTTTTTTTTTTTTTTTTTTTTTTCCCTTTTTTCCCCTGGACGTTTATTTTTG
>VXBI01008137.1:1797393-1839505 GCA_013397375.1 Toxostoma redivivum | reverse complement strand
TTTTTTTTTTTCTTTCCCCTGATTTCCCTGGCAGCTTAATTTTAGTGACACCCACTGGCCAAGGCTCAGCTATAATGAATCCCTGGTAGCCGTGGTTGGCTTGGAGAGAAGGTGTAGCTGGTCTGCAGTGCATCAGAGCAGACTGGTCTATCTGTCTGCCCTCACCTGCTGCTCAGCTCAGCCACCCAGAAATGGCTGGGAGCAGTGTTGCACCTAAAATTGCCCCTGCTGCAGCTTTTCCCAATAAAGGCATTGCAGGAGGGATGCAGCAAAACAAATTATCCTTTGTCAGACTTTGATGAAAAAAGAGAAAGCATGTGGGATGTTTTATACAAACCACCTGTCAGGATCTTTCACAGAAGCTGTGTGAAATGGGAAGGAGAAGAAATGTACAAAATTACCTTTCTTGGCATCTCCACTGTCTGTTTTGTTGCTCTGCAGTGGAACACATGGATGGAGGGTTTGTTTTGCTGGAGAAGGAGGATGACAAATTCTAACAGCCTGTTTCAGGGGCTCTGCTGGGTGGAAGGTTTATAGCAGCTTCTGACAGCTTTGAGGGCAGAGGGAAAGGGCTCTGTTTGATGTTTAAGTGGTTCCTGGGCAGCTTGGATGATAAACTTCTTTCCCATTCTCTTGCTTTTCTCTACATGTAGATCAAACTACAGGTTCCAGGAATCCCAAACCTCACCTTTCTAATGCTGCTATTATGTAGATCTTGATGACTTAAAGCTTCCTTACATTAATAAAACCTTATTTTCAATGAGTAAATGAGAATTTAACTCCAAAATCTTGCTGTGCAGTGTAAATGAGACACATCTGGTGTCATGGCCTGAATTTATCCCCTATTTTCAACTCGTACCTTCAACCAAGCCAGCTCTTGTTGTGGAGGTGGAGCAGCCAGGGCAGCACAGATCTCAGCATGGGGGAATTGTTCTGTGCCAAGGGGAGTTTTGGTCTGGGCCATCAGACACTGACCCCACAGGGCTGGCATTCCCTGCTCACAGCAAACAGGGGCTGGCAACAGCACATGGCTTTGAGAGGCTGGATAAATGGGCAGACTGTTCCCCAGCAAGTGCCCATTCCTGTGACACTGGAAGGTTACAGCTTGTGGTGGCAATGGGTATGTGTTTGCTGCCCCACCAAACAGAAAGCCTTTCTTCAGCTGAAGCTGGAAATTTTTATTGATCTGTTAGAATTTTGTGGTTTTATGGCATGGACACGCTTATCACGAAGGAAAAAACACAGAATCAATGGTAGTTCTGATATTTCATCCAGAATAGAGCAATGCCACAGAACCAGAACATTTCATATTCATATTTTATATTATATTTTCAACTTCTGTTTTAATAGACATCTTTTAAATTTACATTTCAAAACCATCTGTAAACTCATCTTCAAAAAAATACCCTCAAAGACACAAAGAAAGCATGTATCACCTGTCAGAACTATAATAATGAATGGTGTTTTCAAATCAAAGATTTTATAAAAATGAATAAATATCAGAGCTCAGAAGTCATGCATATGAGCACCACCAGGAATGTATTTAATGATTTAATTTTTAAAAAAATTCCTTCATTTCTAAAGAATTTTTCATTAAAAAATTGATTTTGAAATTTAGCATTTCAGCAGATTGATCAACTATGATAAAGAGAAACAAATAGAAAGCCATGCCTGAGTGAAAGAATAATGAAGAAATAAACGACAGCAAATTGTTGTCTTGAAGTAAAACAAACAAACAAACAGAGGAGTGAACATTAAGAAGAGAACCAAAAGCTTCATAGGCTGAGACCTTGGAGTGATGAGGATGAGCTAATGTGTCCCTCTTGCTTGGGTTTGAGTGACCTTTATAGAGTTCTACATTTATGTGAACAAAGGACTTAAATTCAGACAAAGAAATGCAGAACTCAACTGTCTATGGCTGAATTCCACCAGGTTTCCATTGTGATGACAAATAGAAGGTGGACTTCTATCCAATAGAAAATTTCATCTACCTTAAAAGAAATCTGCATCTCCTTCCCATATCTGGTGGGAGGAGGACAAATCAAATCTCAGTGTTTATTCTGCCTCAGATTTTGCATAGAAGAGCTGTTTGTGGCTCTTATTCTTATGGTCTTGATATTGTGCATGGTAAATATTAACACTGTTCAGGAATTTTTAAAGAGAAATTTTCTCAGTTTTTGAAATATTTGCCTTCCTGAGCACTGAAGTTTATGTCCCTTGATTTTGCTGCCCAGACCTATGCAGCCCTGTATAAGGTAATGAGGAATTCCCTTCCTTTAATATTTGAAAACAAACAAAAAGGCAAAAATAAGTTTTCCCTCTTCTCACATTTTACTTAGGATAGAGTTTCCATAGCCTTTTCCTTTCAGGAACAGACGAGTAGATAAAACTTTTTACTTAATATCCCTGATTTCCTGTTGTATTCTGGTCTCTCTTGAGTCATGGCCCTCTGCTGACTAATTGAACAGGATGAACGTCGTGACATTGAGGCTCAAGACAACACACAGCCAGGTTCTGTTGTTATCCACATGGAAAAGATGAAGTTGAGGGCTGTCTTTGGATTCCCAATGGCATCACCAAGCCCTGGCATTAGTCCTAGGAGGGATTGGAAGTTGCTGTTCATAGCTGGTCTCTGCTGGGAGCTTGTTGACCTCAGTGTGAGCACCTTTCTCTGGTCACTCTCTTGCCTGGGTCCTGACCAGCTCTTCTGAGCTCTTTGACACCTCCTTGCTCCATCCTGCCTCGCTGGTTTGTGTATCTTGGAAATTTTTCCAGGCTAAGCAGTGGATGTGTGATAGTTCAGTGAACTGTAAACCACCCACTTAGATCACCTTCTGTGTGCCCTGAAATCAATTTAGCCCTTGTCTTTAACAATTTCAGTGTGTTTTTCTGAGGAAAGTAAAGAATTTAACCAGGTTATAGAGAAGGACACGTTGTCCAGCAATGTCTAGCACAGACTTCATTTTGAAGTTAAGTAAATACAGGTGCATGTGGAGCTGGTTGCAAAAATACATTATCATAGAAATATAAAATATGCTGTGTTGGAAGGGACCCACCAGGATCATCAAATCCAGCTCCTGGCCTTGCACAGGACACCCCAAAAATCCCACCCTGGGCCTGAGAGTGTTTTCCAAATGCTTCCTGAAACCAGGCAGACTTGGAGCTGTGCCCATTCCCTGGGGAGCACATCCAGTGCCCCACCACGCTCTGGGGGAAGAACTTTTTCCTGGGATCAACCTAAGCCAAAAATTCTATTTGTCTTCATCCAAAAAGGACACTTAGGCAAGAGGAACTCAGTCTTTTAGGGGTCCCTAGGTCTGCCATACTCATGCCCTCCTGGGATATTGGGAACATTTTTTTTTGTTAAAGCAAGGGATGCCTCCATTCCCTCTGTCATGAATCCCCAGGACTCTTTGCTATACATGAAGGAAGGAGTGGGGGAAATAAAACAAAACAGAAAAAAATCCTGGAGCATCTTGAGGACTGTCAGGAAAAATCAGATGGGACATGAACTCAAGCTCTGTAGCTACAAGCAATACTTGTTGCTTTCTTTTTGTAAAATCGTTACAGATGTTCAAGCAAATTGAAGAAAACTCAGTGAGAGCCTGTGAAATGAAATCATGTCTTCCATTAAGAAGCTTGTTTGCTTTTTTTCCTGAGCCCCAGAGAAGATTTTAAGATGCTTTAAATTGTTTGTTTTGACTTAAGTCAAGATTAATTAAGTTTTCCTTGGATACAGCTGGGCATGTCCAGAATTGGATGAGCCTGAGATAAAAGTGTACATGGTAGGTAAGAACTCTAACTTTTCATATCATTCATAAATCTCGAGGCAGATGGCTCCAGATTTCAATATTGACTTGGAAATTATTAAAGGAATAGGGAACCTTTTGTTTTCCTGATGCTTTTTAAGTCTTTCTTTGAAAATAATTTTCTGAAAAAATAGTGGTAACTGATATTATTGTCCCATGACTTCCAGAGAAGTTAGCAAGTTCAATAGCTGCAAGGATAGGTGGATTTTAAAGCTAAATGAGATCATTTTAATTATGTGGCTTGTACACTTCCTAACCCAGGCCAGCATATCTAAGCCAGTAATTCCTGTGGTGAGTTTCATAACATCTGGTTGAGATATCCCAAGTGTTTCTTAACTAGGTTTCATAAGGCACCTCTTCATCTCAGCCCTCACCTCTTATCAGGATATGTTATTTGAGGAAATATTCCTGTTTTATCAGTAGAATAATGGAAGGAATTTTCAGGGGTGTCTCAGAGAGTGAAGCCCTTGAATTTCAGCTGCAGAGACTTGAGCAACATGAAGGATTTCAATGCAGTTTTAAAAAGGGTGTCTCCACAATCATGGCATGAGGAGGTGGATAATGAGGAAAATCTCCTCTTAAGCCTTTCAAATTTGCCCAGAGTGCTGTTTTTCCATCCCTTGGAAAACCTGAAGTGTGGTGAGAATATCCTGCAAAGCAGGAACGATTTGTTCCGAGCTGTTCAACACTTTCCCCCTCTGTTTTCTCCACATTATCAGCACACTGGCTTTGGTTTCAAACCCAAATTAATCACTTTGCAGGCGAGCAGGCTGGCTCTAGAGGTTTGCAGTGTTTTCTTCAGAGGGTGGGATTATTCTGGAAGTCAAGGGAAGAATTGCCAAGCAGCTGCCAGAGCCGATGGATAGAAAGCAATTGCAGGAATGTCCAGAAATGTTTCATCGTTCTTTAGTTGTTTAAACAAATGGATGCAGGATGAACTCCAGGTTGTGCTGGGTGTGGGCATTGGCCAAGAGAGAGGACTTTGCAAATGTATGTGTATTTTTTTTTTAATGGAATTTTGTTGTTACTTCCATGTTGTTATTTCCACTGTTTCTGCATGCTGGAGAATTCCAGGAATGTAATAACTTTACTTTTTTGTGGTTGTTTTTGTTGTTGTTGAAACAAATTATTTGAATTCAGAAACTGGTTTGAGAAAGGATTTATAATAAGTTAGGACCTATTGGACCTAAATTACTTCACTCTGTTATAGTGATTGCTGAAAGTGCTGCTGATACCACCAAAAAATCCATTCTATTTGTATCACAAAACAGTAACTCCACATGCAGTGGTGTCTTTGTATTAGAAGATTACATGGGCCAGCACATGAGCACACACCATGAGAGCATTTTGTATTCTGGGTTGAAGAAATTTCATACCAAACTGGAACAAACTTCCCTTCCAGGAGTTTGGTTAAAATGGAAAAGAAGTGAAAGCACAGCTTGTAAACCTGAAATTTCTCACATGCATAAAATGTGTGTGGAACACAAGCAGTTTGTCCCTCCATCGTGCCCTGGGATTAATTAATTCAGAAATATTCATTTACAGAATGAAGACAAATAATGATGACTGAGGACCACTGAAGTGCCTGGTATTTAAACAATACTTATGCTATAAGAAAACGCTGTCAGCCCTGAAATTAAGCTTCAAAATCTGTCTGGAAACAAACTGCTGCTGCTGAAAAGAATGGTGGTGCACATCTGGAAAGTCAGAGAGTGTCCAAGTGCCTAAAAATGGCAGTTGGGTTATGATTTAGCTCTAAATAAATGGTAAAAAATTCCTTTGCTCCACTGAGGCAGCACCAGGCGTTTAGGCCAATTAATTAAATGTTGACAGTGATACTGGCAGATTAAGGGATAATTTACCTACAGAGGATTTGCTGCTAATATTGGAAGCTGTTGCCAGTATTAGGTTTTATAGACTGGATATTGCCTAAGTAGGAGAGTGAGGCCCCCTCTGTAAGTGGACTCATTCTCTGCTGTCTTCAAAGATATTTGCAAACTTTCTCATGTGGTTTTGGAGTTGTTGAAAAGGAATGCAATGACTCTGCAACCTGCAGTATGAAATATTATTCATCATTCTGACCTTTTGAGAAGGTTTTGGGTTTTGGGATGGTGTTCTTTGTTGGTTTTGGTTTTGAGGTTTTTTTTGTTTTGTTTTGTTTTTTGTTTTTTTTTTAAGTCTGGCTTATTCTGTGGAAAAATGGAGATTAAAAAAATCAGAGGAGGAAACAGTGGAGTGAAAAATTATGTTTTCTGAAATATTTGCTTTGTTAGAGACAGGAGTTTCTTCTCCACCTCATATTTTGTTATTTGGGGCTGCCCTGTTTTCTTGCATTGACTTGTTCTGGAGATATTTCAGTCACATTAAGCGGGTACGGAAAAATCAACGAAATAAATCAGAATATAATCTTATCATGGGGAATATGCCCCTTGGAGTGTCTTACTTTTCAGTTATCATGTTTCCAGAACTATGTGCATCCCTCTGTAGGATCCATAATTCAGGGAATAGACGATGTGGGGAGGGAGATGTTCCTGTCACCTCATTTTAAAACCAAAGCTTGACACAAAAGTCAGAAGTTTAGGATCCATGCACTTATTCAAAGGAGAGGGATGTGTTTGGTGAGAGCCTCTGGAGAAGCCTCTCCTTCAATCCAGGAGGCAAATCGCATAACTGTGATCCTCTTCCCATAATAATCTGTCCTGAGGGACCATGGCATGGGGATTTGCAGCCCAAAAAAGGCAAAACCTGGAGAAAATGATTACTCTCTGGAAAGATGGAAACTTACCAGGGAGGACCATTGGTCCTGCTGGCATTGGCTTGGACCCAGTCTCTCTGAAGCAAAATTTAAGCCCTGAGTCAAAGATGTTATTTCTTGCTAGGGCTGAGTACAGAAATGCTGTGTCTGGAGTAAATCCTTGTGGAGGATACAGCAGAGTGGGTGTGGAGGTTGTGTGCACTGTGATGCCTGGATATTGGGCTGTATAAAGTGAAAGAAGTTTCAGTGAGGAAATCTTTCCTTCCTCTGGTGTGTTCTTAAAGCAACTGGTCCTGTGATATCTCAAGAGCCTCAGGACTTTCCCTTCTTTCTACTTCCTCTGGCAAAAATATTTTGTCTCTCAAATAACTTGCCTGTCTTTAGTTAGCAAGGAGTGGTTTTCTTTGAGATTTATTCCCCTTCTTTGAGGCTGATCCCCTCCATATCTGCATCAGTGACCACTGCATTCCCACCTGGCCAGGGGACTGGTCAAACTTCCAGTGAAGCCAACAGGATCCATTTTGTGGCCTTCAGTGGCCAGCTTTGATTATCCTCTGAAGGCCAAAAGACAAACATAAATAAAAATGTTGGTCTATCACATCATCAGCAACATCAGGAAGACATTTATTTCACATTAGGATAAAATCGTCAGAGAAGCCAGAATCATTAAATCTGACAGGACATTAACAGACAGGAATGATTTGGAGGAGGTTGTCAGAGAAATCCCAAGACTGAGATATAAATTATGTTGAAACAGTGCCTATTCAGTGATAAGTTATAGCTCAGAAACACATCTGCACAGATTTTTCAGACCCATAAGTCCTGAAGCAATTTCATATGAAATTACAGCTTCTTCTATCAAGGCATCTTTCATCTCATATCCATCCCACTCTTGGAATGGTTATAACACACGAACAGAAAATATCTGGAATGACACCAGGAGGTGATTCATAGGCAAAACCCACGTGCAGAGGGTACACAAGTTTGTTTTCTTGGGCAAAGACACTGCCCTTGGCTCTCTGGTCTGGAGATAGGTGGGTCTGGAGATAGGTGGGTCAGCAGGGATGTACTGGAAAGAAGCTTGGAAAATAAGAAAACATGTTGTTCCTCTGCCTCATCAGGTTTGATTATCTTCCTCTTTTTTTTTTTTTCTTCTGAATTTTCCTCACGAAATTAATAAGGAATCACAATAATAGGGAAGAAGAATGTCTTTGTTAATGGCAGGGCATGGGTCCTTAGAGCAGACCAGATGTTCTGTGGCATTAGCTGCTTCCACTCCTGGCTCCATCCCATTCCTGGCTGCCAGGATGATCAGAGTGATCTGGTTTGGGAGTTTGCATGAGCTGCTCTAGCAACTCTCCAGCTGTTTCCTCCCTTTAGACTGATAGCAAACAACTGGAAAGCATTGCCAACATCTCTGTGACTCCTTCAATCCCCAAAGATCTTCACAAACCAGAGATGGGAGAGGATTATTAAATGCTCCAATTCCTTGCCAGCACAGGTTTTCTGTTCAGTGCACACTTGTTGGTTTGGGAAAAAACCTCACCTTTAGTATTTCAAGAAACTTTATGCTCATCACTTCCTCAGGGGAGTTATTATACAATAGGTCTTGTTGGGAAAGTTTCTCCTCCACCTTGGTATTTTATCCTAGATTTTCTCTACCTAAGGGTGTATATATAAATATATATGTGTGATATATGATTACTATATATATATATATACATATGGTTCAAAGAAGTTCCTGATTCTGTTATTTTACCACATCATTAAATCATATAATACCTCAGAGCCCTTCCTATCCTACAGCTTGGATAAACTACTCAGTCTCATGAGACTTTTGTTAATATTCATTATTTTTCCAGCTTGCTTCTAGGAAGTCAGCACAGCCCCATGGCTGCAGGTATGGGAATACCTAAATTCAGTTTCTTGCTCTGCTCTATTCTTTCCATTAGATTCTGAGTATTCATCATTAGTTCTCTTTATTCCTAGTAAGTGCAAATATTTTGGTTGATTTTCTTTTTTTGCAGCTGTCTCAGCTTTATCAAGATTGAATCTCTTTGTTACTTTCCTGTCTCTTTTCTTCTCCCTATTTACAGAGGGTTCTTCTTCAATTTTTTTTTCTTTTTAATTACTTTTGTTTATTTATTTGTTGTGGGGTTTTTTGTGTGGTTTTTTTTTTTGTAGGGGGCTTTCCCCAAATTAATCTCCCCCATACCTATAATGCCATTTAAATGCTCCTATTTGCTTTTACCACCTGACTCTTTGAACTAAAGTTTTTGCTCAGAAATTTTGACAGTTCTGGCTGACAAATGCTGCTCTAGAGAGGAGCAAAACTTTCTTGTCTTTATTTGTGGCATGTTTTTGGTACAGGAAATGCCCCACTCCCTCACTTCTCATCTGATTCATCCAGTGATTTCAAAGAAAATAACAGCAGATAATTCGAAAGGAATTACGACAATTTGTGCCTGGTGGGCTTGAGAAATTTTGTGGTGTCTTTACTTTTGATGAAAACTCTAAAGTTTTCTGTGTGGGGAGAGATTGGCAGGTTGTTTTTGTTGTTAAGCTGAGACAGCAATGTGTGGGTGGAAGAAGGTTTTGTTTGATTCAGTGCTGGGAAATGAGGGGACTTAATCTTGCCTCCAATATCCTGCCTCTCTCTGTTCAGTGGAAAACTCCTGAGTGAAGAGCTGAGAGTTCTGAGAGCACCAAAGTGCTGGGCAGTCTTGGTCAGCATCCAAGGACAGTGCCCTGAGCACATCTCAAATTGTGTTCTGTGTCTGAAAGCCAAGGAGAAGAGAGGGCTGAAGGCAGAAGGATTTGCATTGCCATGGTTAAGGTGCCATGTAAATTGGGATATAGTTGGGAAGGATAAGGATTTGACAGGAAGGTCTCACAGATGTGTATGTATAACAGAAAGGTCTTTGAATGTAGAAAATTAAGAAGGAATAGAAATGATAGCAAGTTTTGATATAGAAGAAAAGAATTGCTGAGCCAGTCTTACTGGATAACTAAGAAGATAAAGGGTAAAATGAGTTGGAAGGGGGGGCGGTTTTATGACTCAGAGCAAAGGATAAATCCACCTCAAACAAAAAATGTTTTTGCCAAGCAAAAAGATTTTCACAGGCAAACAAGAAAGCAAATGTTGCAAATAGAGAAAAGCTCTTTAAATTTTCTACTGCAAAACTGAAAAACAACTTCTAGCTTAAACTGTAACAAACTAGCTTTTTATGATTGGAAAATAGTAACATGGATATGGTAATGTTAGTAGTTATGATAGGCTATAATCAAAGGTGTTGATTGGTTGTCATGTTTTAAGATGCTTTGCAATAAAAAGTTTATAATGCATTGTAACCAGAGCTAGAGTTGGTTTCAGAACCTACAGCTGAGGCTGACTGCTGTGGGCTGGGCTCTTGTCACCCATGACCCGTGAATTGCTGCATCATTTGGATACAATAAACAGCATTTTAAATAATAAAGAAATTGCTGTATCACCTGGATATAATTAACAGCATTTTAAAGATCCACCTGGAGCCCCACATCCCTCATTTCAGCTCTTACAGGATATGAGCCTTAATGGGCCACCACTTTCCTCTTTATCCTGCCCAGTGTGCCTGGACTGTGCAGGTCCTAAACCAGCCAGGGGAATCTGATCCATGAGTTGTTCATATTACACACATGGAAATAAATTGGATTCTTCATCTCAATGAGCAGTTCAAGCTTTGGTCTGAAACAGGTTACCTGATTTTCTTAGTTAGGGGCCAGAAAAGACATTGGTAAAAATTTAATTCAGGTCCTTAAAAAACAAGAGAAAGAGACATTTTTTGAATCTGCCAGCAAATAAGGATTGGCTGGACATGGTGGTCACCTAGTGTGAGCAGGAATATAGGCAGCAAGAGGAAAAAGGGAAGAAAATGCTTCCTGGGAAGAATATTAACCAAGTTTATATTTGGTAAAAGAATTTGGGAAAGAATTATATTTTTTCCCCCAAGCATGACTTTATTTCATAGAAAGTGCCATTCTTACTGCATGAGGACTTTATCAGACTCTTCAGACAATACCTAAGGATGCTCCATGTGGAAGTAGTCTGGATTAGTCTGAGATACCAGGCTGGCTGCTTGACTTCAGTGCTGGAATCCTTGATAGCTGTGAGACTTCAAGAAAATTTAGACAGTTTAAAAGTGTATCTTAAGGGACAGGATGAACTTTAGCAGAAATACAATTTAATTTGAGCCAAAGCTCGCCTTTATAAACTTTTTAAAGTCTTGCATGTATAGAAGTCTCCTTTCTAGCATTGCTCTATGTCTGTTTTAAATTGGTCATCTTGGCTGCAAAGCAGATAATATAAAAACTTGGCTAAAAGCAGTGATTGAGAAAGGCTTTGGCTGGTTTTTTTTGTAATAACTTTGCAGAAAGATGGAGGAGTGAAAAAGAATTGTTTAAGGTAAAGCATGGCACAGGAATAGTGGGGATTATCTGAAGAGTAATATATATGTATTTTGAAATTAAATGTTCCTGGCCATGTCTGCACTGAAGTTTGGGAACAGCTCTGTAATGGGAGAAACAGAGGAAGGAGAGGAAGAGGTAACTGTGAGCTGGAGCTTTATGCATTTACTGAAATAAGAATATGATATGGATTCTTTTTAGCAGCAGTGAATTGAATTTAATTGTGGAAGAGGTCATGCAACTCATTTAACTTCCAAGAAACAGATGCTGACAAAACCACATGGGCCAGTGAAGAGATGGTGAATGCCATTCACATCCATGCAGAGGAAACACACAGAATGAAAATGCATCTCCCTGTTTTCCTCTAATATTTGTGCTCCAGGCTTGAGATGGTTTATGAGATTAAGGACAGGATATGGAAGATTTCAGCAGAGGAAAGCTTTTGAAATCAGGCTGTGGTTCTCAGCAAATGAAGAGGCTGCTGTATGCTCAATAAACCTGTGTGGTTATCTCAGTCTAATTTATGGGGATGCACATGTAAGGCTACTCCTTCGTGGCAAAATTATTGCATTCAGCAAGATCAGAGCAAATTTCTCAATCAGCTTATCAATTTGAAATAGTGGCATCAGAACTCGAACCAGGCTATAATTTATGCAATTGGAAAATCACTCTGCTCATCCCTGTGCTGGAGACTACTGGCCAGTGCCAAATATGGTGGCTTTTATGTCAAATTTAATCCAGCTGTTCCTCTTTGGTTGCTTTGTTTGGTGTGCCTGAGGGATTGCAAGCTGCATTAGACCTCATTGGCTTTCATGGGCAGAAAAAACTCAAATTCCTTTACTTCTACCTCCTGTACTATATAAACCAATTCTTGCCATCATGGGAATTTTTCTAGTTCTTCCTGACTATATTTCTACTGTTTACTAGTAACTACTGCTAGTACACTGCTTGTGAGCTACTACTGCTCTATTGGTCCAGTGTGAGAGAAAAGCCAAAAGAGAAACTTTGTCTGCATTTTGCAGACTCTGGCATTTGTTGCTTTTGAACTCTGGACACAATAGGAAGAGAAAGAATCTGGAAATCATCTCTCATGCCCATCCTACCCCCTCTGCCCATCTCCCTCTAATGCCCCACACTGACTCTGTGAGTTATTAAACCCAGGTGATGCATCAGCCAGACATCAAACCACTTCATCTTTACTACCTGATATTCATGTTACATAAAAGGAAAAGAAAAAATGTAAAAGCCCCGTGGCCAAGCCAGCTAGAGGAAATGGAAAACCACAGCAGCTTGCTAGGGAAGAGGAGAGATTATTACAGTGCAGTGGGGCAGAGCTTCTCCCCTGGAGTATTTAGGAACAAACCTTTGGGGCAGGGGCTGTGTGATCTGCCCTCCACTGCAGGAGTAACAGGAATCCCCCAAATCAAATGTCTACTCTGAAGATGATCATCCATAAGTTCTTTTGCTGCTGATCTTCCTGCCAGCTTGACCTTTTTGCTGTGGCACAATTGGTTGAATGGGAAATATTCTATTTCATCATCCTTATGCCTGCCCAGGAGAACTGAAGCAATCCTGCTGGAAGTCCACAGAAGAGCTCCAGCTCCAGATCCCACCACCCCATCCTCCTGTCACACCTTGTGGATCCAGGTGGTTGAAACTTCCTGTGTTTGTACAAGACAACTCAACAGGTCCAGGTCCTGGGGTATGTCTCCTGCAGAAAACCATTTAGGTAATAAAGTTTCTACCATCCATCATCTCTAACATGGTGTGGCTGTCTCCACAATTTTTCCCCTGGGAAAGGTAGGCTGATTACTTTTCAGAAACAGCAGAGAAGGATTTAAACCCACCAAACTTCTTGGCTAGAGCACTGAAGCTAGAACCTGGTTGTTACAGGCTGGGATGTTGGAGTTCACTGGTTTCTCACCTGAACTTTTGGAAGGCATCCAGCTACATTTCTACTGATATTTTGGCCTTGGTTTCCCCACTGAGTTTGTAGAGAAGCTGAGCCTACGTGGTGTGATTCACATACTCCCTCAAACAGCACACACTGAAAGTGCTGTGGGTACTTTTACAGGCACTTGATTTTAGTAGGGCTCAGTAGTCTCAGAGTCACTTCTGAATATGGAGGAGAATGCAGAAAGATTTGAAACAAAACGTTAAAAATATGATTTCTGTCATCGCATGGGGTCATGATCCACTGAACTCTACCACTGGTGTAGTTACACAGCCCCAATGATCCTTATTTTCCATCAGAATTTTCCAAAATAATAGAAAATAGCAATAGATTATTGATCATGTTTTTCTCTGCATGTTGACAATCAGTGTATTAAAAGCTGATCTCTGTGATTATTACCATGAGTCAGGGAGTGCCATCTGTCTCTTGGCACTGATAACTCAGCCAAGATTAATATCTGCATCATCCCACCTTCGTGTCTTTCTTTTAAAAATTGTTTTAAATTGCTCTGAGTGATTTTATTTTTAAAATCTTTTCAGGCTTTAAGTCTCTCTATGGAATAAGTGTATTTATAAATCCTGGAAAACAGCATCAGAATTCTTACCCATTAAAGAATATCTGCCTTAAACATTTGTATCTTACCATGCTCAAAATACAAACAGAATTTCTGAATGCTTTTGCAGAAACAGAGGGTGTGCAGAGCAGTGGACACTGAGCCAGGACTCTTGGATCACCCAGGAAAGGCTTGAGAGCTCTGTGGACCCCCCCAGATTTGTTTTCACAAGAAATCCTTGACACCAGCCAAGGACTGGTGCACTCTTGCATCCCATCCAGAGGAGAGTCAGGAATGTGCCTCTGCCAGCCCCTCCCCACCTCTTTTCCTTGGCTGCACAAATTCCCAGTGGTTTGTCAAGCCATTTGTATTTTATTTTAAAGCACAAAGCTCAATCACTCTGTGACTACTGGAAGTCTTCCAAATACCAGTTAAACCCCAGCCTGAAATAAGCTATTTTCTCCTTATTTGAAACCTTCAAAACAATGCAAGCAATCTGCCTTCACTCTGTATCATCCACAAGGCCATGGATCACTGATTAATTTCTGTTTCTCATCTTCTAGGATTCTGTTTTGTCTCTTATCTCATACTTTATTTCCATGCATTGTCATCATGGAAATTGCTAACGCGACTATTTTCCAGTAATTTAAATTTTAAAGATAGTTTGCAAGAAGTGCAGCAAAATTAGAGTGTTTTTTTTCACTCTGTGCTAGTCTTAGCAATAATTTAAAAAAGAAAAGTGGTGTGGCCCCTGAAAATCAAAGGTTTTCTCCTTAAGCCTGTTTTCTTGTGCCCCTGCACAAGAGATCTGCTGTGCTAATGTGGATTTGCCACATAGCAAGGAAGGCCTATGGTATATTTTTCATGGTGTGTTGTTGCTCTAAAGAAATTGTATATGTTATTTAACCACTCTGAATACAGGTTTTGCTGCAGGCCATGGCCTGTTGTGGTCAGTGGAGGAAAAACCAACCATGAATCTGCAATTTCAGTCCGTGGCAGAACTGCCCTGGGAAGGAGCATCATTGGAGAGCAATTTTAGGCTTGAATCAAAGGCCCAGGGCCAAAATCTTCACACCAGAGGCAGGGTGAAGCTGACAATCCCTTGGAAAACGACCCAGCCTTGGAATAAATTGCTGTGTAATGCCCCGTTGATCATTATTCTGTTTTTTAGAGAATTGGTTGCAGCATCACGAACGTAACATGAGAAGGGCAGTCTCACAGCCCCAGCCCCTTTCACCACCAAAAATGCTTTTTCTCCATTATTCCTTCACAGTGCACCACCATTGTTTACTTCTCCTGGAGCATTTCCATTTATTGTCCTGGGAAAATCTGTGCTGGCAAAAAATATCATGGAAGGGTCCTGAATTATTATCCCCACATTTTTCTAAGTTCTCAGTTCTTGCTTATTCACTTGTGGGTAAAAAGGTTCAGAACTAGACTTAGGACAGTCAAACATCACATTTTCAGGTGGTGAAGGAAAAATGCAGCTGGAAACTGTAAGTTCACCAAGTTTATATCTAGCCGATTATTTTATTCTAATTTTAACCTGTGGTAAGAAGAGGGGGGAAAAAAGTGGGTATTTTGAGTTCACTGTGTTTTTGTTCTCATGAATTGCTGGCATATTGCTTTGCCAAATGGCACTGTAGATCCATGATGGAAAAGGTTATGCAGAGCCTCTCATTTCTCTTTAGAATAGATGCAGCTCCTGACAGAAGAGAACTGGATTTAAAGATGATGCAGGGCAGACTTTAAGCATTGAGCCTTATCATGCTTGTCCAGTTATGAAAATTTCTAAGTGTGCGGGAAACAGCAACATCATAAGCCTAAAATACAGGCAGGAAATCCACAGAAAGATGTTTTTGAGTGCTTAATAGTAAAATCTGACATGTCATGGCTGGAAAAATGGTTGTGAACTACATTATTCTAGATGTAAAACTTCTGCATGGAGACAAGAATGAATCCAGAGAAACAGCAAAGGCTAAAATTGAAGAAAAAAGTTTTATAAATAACCTAATACAGCAATGGTGGAGGGGCCTAAGAATAAAAAAATGAGGCAGATAAGTGCAACAGAGTAAAAGGGACCCAGTGCTATTAATGAAGAGAAGTTGGAACTGGAAGATCTTTAATGTCCCTTCCAACCCAAACCATTCTAGGATTCTAAGAACATCACCAGGAGGATAAAACAACGTGAAAGAAAATAAAAAGTAATTTAACCTTAATGCAATAAACAGTTTTATAATCGTGAGATCTGTCAGATCCTGGACCAGTTTTCCAAGGGTAGTAAATAACTCTCCACAATAAAGAGATCTAAAATCAAGTTGGAGAGAGAAATATAAATACTCTTAGGAGTATAAAAATAAGCACATGTACAACTAATATATAAGTGTTACAACTAAAAGACAATTGATACATAAACTCTGCAATTAAAAGACATCAATAATAGTTTGAACTGAATGTATTTCCATTTTCAGTGTTTGAATCCATGTATTATTTTGGAGAAGTTTCTTGGTACAAGAAATAAACTGGCCCTTTCCATATGACTCTTTCAGTTTTGTATATAACTGGAATTGTCCACAACATTTGGCTGTTGAACAAACCCTAATATATACTGATTGCACGTTCCTTGGAAGGTCTCCAAACCTTCTGCTTAAAAAAACCCCGACCAACAACCCTCAAAATATTTGGTATTTTTCTTCTACATGTGTTTTTTTCCAGCTGTTACTTGAAACTCTGACTTGTCAAGAAATATAACGGGTTGGAGACAGCAACAAGCAGGTTGAAATATGTGGTGGGTTTCATCTGAGGGATTAAGACATTTATATATTTAGGTGTTTACATGGAATTGTGTCCCATTTCCCACTGCAATCTGTGGATATCCAGCCATGTAATCAATGGAGTCTAGAGAATAATTAAGCTGAAAATGTGTGCATTTTCCTCAAGGCAGTCTTCAAAACTCCCTAAGCTCCAGCAGTTTTACCCCTTGAATGAGTTGTCTGAAGATGAAGTCTAATGCCTTTGGGATAAACCTATATGGAAATATAGGGTTGCATTTAAAAAATACATAAAAATGCCTGGATGTGGCACTGGGTGCCATGGTTTCGTTGAGGTGTCAGGGCTGGGTTGGACTCGATGATCTTGGGGGTCTCTTCCAACCCTGTGATTCTGTGACTCTGTGGAAAAGTGGGCATTATATAGGACCTAAAAATTTATGGACTAGCAACTGATTATCAGATGGGAAATGGAATCCCAAATAAAATAAATTCCCCTTGGAATATGATACCTTGGTACTTATATTAAGGTAACTGAATTAAATCCCAGATCTCAACATATAAGGATCATAGGAACTGAGTTTACATGTAAATATGAACACTGAGACTTCTGATTTTTTGAGCTGAATGCCACCAGAAATCATCATTAATTAAAAAAACCCTATAAATCATGATGTTCTTAACAAGTTCATACACTTTCACATAGGTGATGAGTTTTTCAGTATGTAGGTTTGTTTCTTTTGGCAGAATTAATGGATTGTTTAGTTTAAGATGCGAACACTTTATCGTTTCCTAGCTGGTCTTGGAAGAGACATTATAGAACTTCCAATAACAGGAAAATATAATACTTCAGAAAAAAAAATACCATGGAGACATATTTCAACCACAATACTGCACTGTTAGGTTTTACCCCCAAGTATTATCTCATGTGGAATCTGAGGGTGCATCACATGAAGTGAGAAATCAAATTACCTCGGCTTCTGGAAATTACTGACCCTTTGAAATCTCTAACCAAAGAAAATACTGAGATTTGTCTTGTTCTTATTGTCACAGAGGTTTGAACCACCATCCTTCGTGGAGCAGGGATGGACCAGATCCCCTCCAGAGGTCCCTCCCAGCATCAACCACACTGGCATTCTGTGAATGAGCAGAGTGTAGAACAATAAAATTGTTCAGAACTTATAAAAAAATTAAAATTTTTGGTGTATAAAATATAACCTGGGAAAAAGTCTAAGATGAGATCATGATATATGGAGATATTTGTCTTCACTGCCTGCTTAGAGTTTTCTATCAGCTTGTAAATTGAAAAGAAGATAATGAAAGTTCCTCATATTGAAAACAAGCAGGGTTTTTTCATAGGAAGGAATGAGATGAGGGACCAGAGGAGGAAGACAACAGATCAATAACTCCCAGCTAAAGAAACATGGAGGATTTGGGATTTGGATGTTCCCAAAGCAAGGTAGCCAAGATAATAAGGAAGGTTGTTTAGCTTAAGATCTGAGATAAAAGAGAAGAGATGATAAGAGCCCAAAAGAGATCTGCCCTTCTGTGGATGGACAGGAAAAGTAATATTAAATAATATGTTATATGGAATAAGGTGTGATGACTGATGACATGAAAGTCTCTCCCAGTAACACAGAGACCTTCAGAACTATGGAATTTTGCAGCTCATCTCCAGTTCCTCAAAGGGAGGTGAAGAGAAGAAGCCACACTGAGCAGGGTGATAACCCTGAGTGGACAGGTCTGGGTGCCACCTGCACAGGGGCAGGAGCTGGAAAATGAGGCAGAGTTGAGAGGTAGAAGGGGAAACATGAGGTAAGGGATGCTGTGAGTCATTCTGACACACCAATAATTATGTTTCCAAGCTTGGAGTGTGATTGTGTCAGTCCTGCATGTTTGTCGAGGTGGAAAGTGCTGGCATGAGTCTCTGTGTGTGTCAGAGGCTTCCCAAGGGATTTAGGAGAGGCTGAAGTGATTCCTTATGGATGAGTTACATTCCATCCTCTCCCAGGAAGAGAAAGAGTGCTGGAAAAATGTGCACTGAGTTTGATGTAAAGCTCAGGATGAATACCACCTTTAGCCATCTGGAAATGAAGGAGCAGCTCTTTAGGGAGAAGTTGGTACTTCCAGGGAATGGTTTGCATCACCTGTGTTGGATGCTGTGCTGGGACAGGGTGCATTTCCATCTTTCAGTGCCTTCAGGCCACAAAAATGTCATCCTTCCACTTTTCCAGGCTGAACAACCTCAATTCTCTCAGCCTCCAGAGGGATTCTTTCTTTTATTTTATTTTGTAACACTATTACAATGATAACTGTGTTTAATATTCTGCTTCACCCCTGTCCTGCAGAATTATCATGGAGATCACCATTATTTGAAGTGGTGCTACAGCATCTAAAGTCTTGCCCAGGCTTCATGTCCTTTAACACATCCACAGATGTAAGGGAACATGGGGCAGGTAGAAAGTTTTCAAACCAGACTCTAAGATCGTGTTAGAAACCTCTCAGTTTTCTCTCTTTCACCTCTGTCAATTGCATATACAAGTGCTCTTGGGTAAGATTTCCCTGTCTGCAACTAATAGGAAGCATATGTGCAGAGAATACACTGGAGAAACAGTTCAAGAACATGTTATTCTAGGAAAAATGTTATTTATGTGATCCTGCCAAAGATATCAAGACTTTTGGTTACTGGCAATGTATGTGCTCACTGCACAATTCAGTACCCACCACTGTGCAAGCAAAAGTTCCTACAAAATATCTTTATCATTTGGGACCCCTCATTAGGGCTCACTGTCCCCTTCTTTCACAGATTTTATGGCTATAGTAAATCACTCAGAGTGTTTATTCTGGAAAAGTCAGTGCAAATGAACCTTTGGAAGACCAAAATCTGAGCCCCAGCTACACCGTGAGACCCCGAGCCTCAGCCTCTGAAGAGCTCTGATTCCTGTCCTTAGCAGGAGTGAAAATGAAACTGGAGAGTTTTGGAGTTTGCTGAGCACATGGAAGGACAGAAGTGTGAGCCTTGAACCCCAGGCAGTCCTCACCCCCTCTCCAGACCATGCAGACAGTACAGGGGGTAATTACAGAAGTAATTTCACCATTCTTGTTGTTTAACTTTTGTTTGTAACTATTATAACTTTTGACATAAAGATTCAGAAAGAAAACTTTGGAAGGTTTTGTGCGAGTTAGAAGTGTTTCTCTTCGTGTTGATAATCCTTCAGGAACCAAAGAATCCAGCTGCCCATGAACTTCTGGCCACTTGCAAAGGGTATGAAGGGCTGAGGTGGAGTTTTTTTGATTTTCCCAGTGTGGCTGCAGATTGCACCTGAATGCAAAAGGGTCAAGAGATAAGGCAGACAGGGAGAATGCAAATACTGGGAACCCCAGAGGTGGGAAAACAAAGTACATCTTCAAAACTCAAAACAATAAATAAAATAGCAGTCTGCAGGAACCTTCCACAGAAAAAGCAAGGACACAGGAAACTGAGAAATTGTTTAGTTTAAACTCGGTAGATATTGGACAGAACTGAAAAAGCCTCCAGAGCTGTAGGAAGTGGATAAACCAAAATGTCAGGTTAGTCTTGTACTGAAAGAATAAGGACTATATTTTAAAAATTGGAAACACTGGGCAGAATGTCTTTCAGTGAGTGAACCAACAGCAGTGCAGTTTTCTGTTCTTCTGATGAGAAAATGAAGGACCCTTCATCAAGAATAAGTAACATCATGTGGTCAGCAGAAGAGACCCTTTTGGAAGTGGTTTGTCCTGTCAGCCAATGATTTTATGCTATCAAGTGTTCCAGAGATCTTTCAAGTTCTCTAGGCTTCAGGGAGGCACTGAAGAGAGGAAAATTAATGTTGGTTCTGTGCTGTCTAATGATTAAGAACCATCCCATGAACCATGAGAATAGAATACCTCTGTGAGTCCAGTTTTCTGGTATCACCAGAAATACAAGTTAGTAAATAATCAATAGGAAAGGAATCATTAATTATTCACAGTCCAATCAAAGTTGTTTTGGCAAAGTCAAACTGAGGCTAAAATGTCTGGGAGACTGCAAGTTCTGTGTGTGGGAGGGGATACATTTATCTGGCAAGTGGCAAATGAGGCACTGGTAACTTTCTCAATGGGAACTACTGCAAAATAAAACCCAGTGGAACTTTCAGTAGAAGATGGGAAGTGACCTTGCCTCTATAAACTGCTCCATTTAAAACTTGTTAAATGATGTGTCCAGCTCTGGAGCACATTTCAGAACAGTCTTCTAAACAATGGAGAGAGTTCAAAGGAGAGCTGCAAACACAATCCTAGGCAGGAAAGCAAATCTTTCACTACAAAGCCTAGGAGGCTTAATTTTTTCATCAAGTAAGGCTAAGGAACAACATCATCCCATGAAAACAACCGCTGGTTCACCACCTTAATGGCTCTACCTGGAACTGTCATCCCCATCTCTTTGAGAAGGCTGGAAAATGCTGTATCATGCTTTATATGTGGCTTTCCAACAGGTTAAAATAGAAAATAAAAACAAACACTGCCACATTAACACCTTGAAGAATTTGGATTCAGCTGTATTTTGGGGTAGGATGAGGCACCAGAAGTTTCCATTCAAATCTTGCATGGGATTGGATGTCCACATGGCAGGAGATATTCTAGAGATATTCTAACCCACCTTCCTTCTTTTTGTGAACACAATATATCCCTGACATTGCTTTTTAGGAGTAGGAAATATCAAATGTAAACAAAATATTTCAAACTGCCAATCCACTGCAAAATCTGAAATAACTCTGCATTTAATTGGTGTAATTTTATTCAATTTGCATATTTACTCCCCATCCTAGTCCCATTTCAGATTCCTCACACTGCAGAGAGAGAGAGAGTATGTTAAAAAGACTGGGGGTTACATTTGGTAAAACTATTATTTGAAATAACTTAAATCACAGTCCCAGTTCTGTCAGCTGAGTGAGGGGAATGTTCTTTTCAGCCATTGCAATTCCTTGGCCATGAAAGTCAAAATTATTATAACTATTTGGTGACCTCTACATGATTTTAGAGTGATAGAGACCCAAGTCATGGTTGGTCTTTCACCTCTGTGGCACTACAAGGACTGCAGTCTGGAAGGTGGTTTGGCATTCCCAAAGGGCCAGTTCCTGATTTTGAAAGCAGCTATTTAGCCCAGCTGAGCTCAGTTAATGTCCAAATCTCAGACAATTTGTGCAACAATGTCAGCCAAAACTCCTGCATGTGCAGAGAACAATGTCCAGCTGCTCCTTTTTTGTTTCTCTTGAGCTTCCCTCTCTCAGATAAACTGACATTTTTCCTTCCATTATAATCCAAGCATAATTCTCAACTGAAACATACACAGTTGAGCCAAACTTTGCAATAATAATTTGTTTGATTATTAGCTTTCCACTCCTAACTATTTGTTAGTCTGGACCAATGGTGGTGGATAATTAAAGGAAACAAGATTACAACCTAATCCAGAACTGCAGCTACTTTGCTAATAGAAATGTCACTCCTCTGTGGCAGTGGCAACTGTCCCTGATTTTAAGGAGTCCAGTTGTGCCTCAAGAAGCTTGGGAAGCTCTGAATTCCAGGTCAGCTGAAGCCCCCATAGGTGCTCTTCACATTCATGCTGTAAATGTTGTCCAAGCTATGTCCTTGCTCAAACCTGCCAAATCCTGTTATTTGTCTTGTCTTCCAGACCAGGGAAAATTATCCAGACTCACTCTTCTTTTCCTCCCACCTCCAGTGATCCAATCATTATGGAAAAGTGAATTAATTGCTGGGACAGATTTAATTTATGGAGCCCTTGTTGCTCTCCAGCAGAGACACATCCTTCCAGGACACACATCTTTCCCAGTGCAAATTCCAAAATCCCTGCTCATCATACATTTTTCCATCATAGATGTCTTATTCACCCACAAGTTGGAGCAGTTTACTCTAAAGGTTTGCCTTGGAAATCCCTTGGGAGCTGAAGGCCCCCTGAGGAGTTCTGCTGGATGCCATCAGAATAAGGGGCTTCTCCCTCACTTTCAGGCAAGTTGAAGGGTCTGGGGAGGAGATTCCCATCTCCTCTCCTGCCCTGCAAAGGCAAAAACTAGATACAGGGCCACTACAACTGGAGAAAGTCATCCACCATCTAATTCCATGGTTTAGTGATCCAGCTGTCATGTGAGTGAGCTGTTCCTCTCTTACATGGATGGGAAATGAATGCTGACACCATTTTTCACCTTTTCTCCTTGCCCTGGAGCTGGTGGATACACTATCCCACATTATGGGAGCAATGTTGTTGGAGTGAGAGCTGTGGGAGGGAAATGACTGCTGTTTGAGTCAAACCAGGTAACCGACTGGTTTTCCCTATTTCTTCCTTATTTAGGAGGTGTTGGCCATTGGGTGCCATCCTGCCTTCCATTTTTCCACCCTTCCTGAAGACACACAAGTCCTCCTACCATGTAATCTGTGGGATAAAGTGGGAATAAAATGCAGAGTAGGAATGAGTCTCTAAAGCCCACAGACTCCTACAAGTCTCTCAAAAGCTGCCAATCCAAGCCATTCTTCCTCTTCACTGGTATTCAGAGTTCAAATTCCTATGGTTAGGTTGACTAGATTGTCTTTAGGCTTTGCCTTGTGACCCTTGTTTCTCAAAACCTCGTCTTTCTATTAAACCAATCTTATAGCAAATGGCAACGTTTTTATTTTTAATTCTTTTTTCTGGGAGTTGGACAGATCTATGCAATCCTTACGTGGGTCTGTGCTGGTAACAGTAATGAGCACAGACAAAGCATTTGAACAACTCATGGATATCCTGACAGTCTCACTGGAAGGAAAAGCTTGGAAAACTGTGTCATAGAAAAACACACACACATTTCTACAGCAGAATATAAATACTGAGTCTGGAATTACTGAGAGCTCTGCAAACCCTGATGGGGGGTGTAATTATGCCAGCCCTTAGTGGCTGAAGGGAATGAATGCACAAATTGAGGGTGTGACCCAGCTCTCTCCTTGCCACATTAGCCATCATGGGCTCCTCTCCGACTGTCTTTTCCCATTTGTTAAAGGAAAGTTTCTTCCCAGCTGGCTGAGACACACCAGCACACCATGTGCACATCCCAAACCTATTTCTGTTCCAGCCAAAGGGTTTATTTTAAGTTGCTGCCTTGTGGGCACTTTTGTTTCCCCTGGACACACTCTGACCCCAATTTACCCATGGGATGGGGACTGCAGTGCAGGGGTGGCACAAACAGGTCTTAAATCACCACAAAAAGCTCTACAAGTGCTCATTTAATGGCAGCATCACTGTTTTATATCCTCTGCAGCGTCAGTGTGGACACACTCAGGGAGGTGCTAATTCACCCTTACAGAGCACAAATCCATAAGCACTTAACACCAGGGTCTTATTTCCTCATGACATCAGGAAGAGATGGAAAAATAGGAGGGAATTTAATAGGGACCATTTGCTACTGCTCAGATGAGAACAGAGTCACACAGCCACAAAACTGAGAGATGACTTTGAAAAGGCCAAAAGTTTACTGGATCTCAGCGTTGCTTCTCTTAGGGAAAGCTGGGACTCAATATAATTTATAGATCTTTATTTATTTATTTTTAATTTTTATTTTTTTAGTTCTGTATCTCTGGTTTTTGGTGAACTTTCTATACTCCATGGTGCTGCACATTGATGCTTTTCTGCAAGGAAGGAAAATGGTGATTCCTATAAATATACACATCATTTGTGTGAATTTATAATCTCTTTAGAATTACTTCTGCAAGGAATAAGTAATCAATTTCCAGTTGTAACTGAAGAAATTAATTAATCCCTTCCCCACTTGTTCATGAAGAAATGGGGTAGGTCTAGCTGATAATTTGTGTCACAAACAAGCATTGTAGTTTTGTGCATCAGGGTTTACTTTGAGGGAAAGATCTGGTCAATGTGGTCGATGGTGCCTCTGGTGTTGAGCATCCAAAGTGGATTTATAAACAGAGTCACATGCCAGAAGTGCCTATTTCCTTCCACTGACTGCAAGGGAAAAAAGTAAAACTACCAGAATAGGAAGTGTCTTAAGTTAGATGGGGTGAATGCTACTATTTCTGAGGATTTTAATTTTTTTGAAGTGATTTTCAATAGTTATCCCTTCATCTTAGTCAAGCTTTGAGTTTTCTGCTCCTGTAAGCAAAGGAGAACAAAACCAGCCAGGATTGTGAATTTGTAGTAAGCTGGAAAAATCCTCTAAGAGATAATTATCAATGTTTCGTGATTAAAACTGAGGATGTGATGGAAGTAGAGGCTTTGCTGGGATCTTGCTCTGGTGTGGTATTTCCCATGGGTTTATGGCTGGAATGATGGAGCAGTGAGCAGGAGAAAAGTCACAAGCATTATTGAGTTAAAAGGGGCAGCTGTTCTCTGGAGGCACAAGGTTAGAATTAAGATGAACCTTGAGGATTGCAAAACTGGTCTGAAGCACCAAGGAGATTCTCTATAGAGAAAATTCACTGTATTATAATCATAAAACATAAAGAACTACATTAACAGAAGTCAAGAGAACCAAAAGAGGAAAGTTTGCAAGGAAATGAGTTGATCAGTCTATAAAAAATAAGATGGATAACCTTTAACAATCTTCCAAATTTTTGAGAGGAAGGGAATAAATCTTTCCCAATATCCATGTTGTTTAGCCTTTATTATCAGGGAGATTTGGAAAATTTAGATGTAAGCACTGGAGTCCCCATGCTGGAGGAAGGTCTTTGAGACAGCCCAGAGGAGCTGCTCTCAGGGGGATTAAGTGTAACTGGAAATGCAGGGAAGACTCAGGAACTTCCAAGGATGATCCATTAATATGAGTTTCTGGCACAGCTTTCTGTAAGAGACACAAGTGCTCTGCCTGTGGTGACTTTGTTTGATTGCCTCATTTCTGCACCCTGTATCAAATGCTGAATTCCTTTGCTGCTGCAATGTGAAATCACAGATTTAACAATTCCAGCTGACACTTCTCCGATTGTGCTGTCTGATAAACCTGACAAAGTTCACCTCAAGGCTTTTTTTTCTGCTTGGGAAATAGGTCACAAGTTTCACCTCGAGGTCTTCCTTTTATTTTCCCTATCAGTTCAACATCCAGTGCCCTATAACACTTGGCAGTGAAAAGAAATTCATTATTCTGAAGAAGCCTCTGATGTTGAATCAGCACCGTGGACTGTGCCAAAGACAAGCTGTGAGCCTGAGCAGCAGAGCCAGAGGGAAACAGAGCACAGAGCACACACAGTTATCAAATCTGGTGACAAAACTCATGGAAATCACATAAAAAACCTCCCTGGAAACAACCAAATCACCAGCATTGCTCTCATGGAGAGCTTAGGGCAGCAGCAGCTTGGACTGTGCTTTAAAAATCCAGGCAAACTCTGATCCACACTGAAAATATTCCTATAGCCATAACAATGGTTTATTCACCTCCTGTGTTTGTGATGAACTACCAAGGCTTTCATTAGCACAGTCATGCCCATGGTGTGTCATGCCCCGTATTCCTGGCAGACAAATTGTTTTATGTAACACAATATGCAGGGCAAAAAAAAAAGTGAAAAAAAAAAAGTTGGTCAACCTCCCAGTGATGCACTGGGCACAGGAAATTCAAAAGGACAATTGTTGCTAAATACGTACACTTAGGAAAATGAATAATATTTGGAGTTTCACACTCAGTGTTGTGGCATTTTCTGAGATTGAGAAACAAAATATTTCACAAGAGAATTTGGTTTAAATGAAAAGTATTTGAGAAGGTTTGTTTGGAGAAAGACATAAGATTTTCTTCTATTTTATGGTAATGGTTCTTCCTACCCCCTTTCTCACAAAAATGGCTTTCCCTCAGAGTGTATTGATGTTTGTTTGGTTAATATCTAGTACTGATATAAGAAGGGCATTTATTAATATATACATGCTGCTGGAAGTTTGCTGCTGCTATCAGCAGAGTGTGTGGCTTCTCTCTTCAGTAAAAGCTTGGGGAGAAAAAAATGCCCAGTTTGGAAGAATTTGTCTGAATTTTGCCTTCTGATAGATGTTCCTGATGAGAGACAACTTTTCTGTTCCTTTTCCCTGGCACTCCATGCTGTGTGTCAGAGTACAGGCAGTGGTGAAGACTTTGTGGTCCACAATGCTGCATCCTCTGGAGAGATGCTGCTGTCAAACTTGGTGGCACAAGGGAATCAAAAGGAAAAAAAAACAAAACTCTGCTTCCTGATGCAGGCTGGTTTAGCAGTTGTCTGGGAAATTCCCTTTTGTGTCTGGGTTGGAAGATAGTGATCTTTATTATTTCATGTCCCAGAAGTGTCAGAAAAAGGGTAATAACAGTCCTGTCACTGGCAGCTGTGAAGCTCTCATGGCCAGAGAATTGGGATTTCCAGAGAAAGATAAGTGCTGACTCTGAGGCTGGGCAGCCCAGGCAGTCTAAAAAATTGGTTTAAATGGAGGCAGTGCAGTGTAAATGTCTAAAATCAAAAGCTGTGCTCACACTCTGAAAATGCTCACAATGAGCATTTATTGAGGGGCAGGCAAAGGACAGCAGGGCAGCTGCAGCTGTTTTCATGGTAGATACCTACAGCTGGGGACAAATGCCACCCATGTGGCTTTGTTGTTTTTGGAATGAAAAACTGCTGTGCTCTGTGCTGACAAATTTCTCACTACATTACAGATGTTTTCAGGAAGTCCAGTGGGGTCTTCTGCTCTCAGAGGAGAGAACCACTTGAAATTGGAAGCAAAATGTTTTTCTCTTCAGATACCTTCAAAATCTCCTTCAAGAGAAAACAAATCTTAAATCACCTTTTCTATCAAACTGGGTTGAATTGTTTGGTGATGTTGGTATCAGTCTCTGCTGATACTGAATTTCTTTTAATTTAATTGTACAAACACTGATTTTGTCCATTTTTTATTCACTGATAAACTTTTCTCTTCTACTATTTTATTATGGTCTAGAGGGCAAAACAAACAAACAAACAAACAAACACCCCACCTCCTCAAACAAACAAACAAACAAAACAAAAGGAAAATGAGAACCAGAAACAGGGAAATGCTGTAGCAAGGAGGCTCAATATATCCATATATATCAATATATATGTAGCAAAAAATTAAAAAAAAAATCCATCAAAAGAGGATTATGCTATTTAGGTGGAGGAATGTACAGACACTTTTTCGTGTACAAGAAATGGAAAGACTTGATTAGTCTTCAGAACCTCCTTTGATTTCACTGAATCATGAAGCACCTAAATGAGAATTCATCCTGAGAACTTTATGCCTTTGAATTTTGCTTGTTAGAGGGTGACATCCCATCTTGCCTCCCAAAAGACCAGGGACTCATTTGATAAATAACTGCTGATCCCCTAGAGGGGTTTGTGAGAATCCAAGTCCAGCTTCACAGAGGGATTTCAGTGTCCCCTGAATCCATGGGGGTGTTGCAGGCTCTGAGTTTTCCATATAGGGCATGGAAACTGCATGACAGAGTTCTCTTAAAAATGGATGGTTGGTAATGAAATGAAGCCAAATGAGAAATGAAATTAAACCAAACAAGGGATGAAATGAATCCAATGCTGTATCTAAGAATTGCTTATTGGTAACGGGAATGGGAGAGGAGAAGGAGTGTTACCACCAGCTGATCAGGGAATAGATGTCAGTGTCCAGGTGGCTTTTTCACGACCTGGTTGGAGAAGCCCCTGCACAGTCTCCTACTCACTGCCTCATGTGAGGTGTTGCCAGCCAAATCTCCCCAAGGATGAGGCTTCCCCCACTCCTGGCTGTGCCCTGCAAGTGGCACCTGTACATTCCCTCCCTCCCCTCTCATGTCTCTGACAATCCTGGCAGCCAGGGCTGAGACTAAATCAAAACCAAATTGGCTCCTTACACAGGGAACAAATCCAGCTGAGCAGCTCAGAAGGGAATTTTCATCAGCTGGCATATAGAGCACATGTGGGTGCTGAGAATGGCTGGTAGCAAATTCCCTGGAGAGGGGGAAGTGTGTGAAATATTCCATTTTCCCTGGATTTAGGAGTATTAAGTCAAGGATTCAGACTGAAGCCCCTCCCAGTTTGCTTGCACTGACAGGTGTTGGTTGTGATCAGGCAGCTCCTGCAGAGAAATTTCCAAGCATCTTTACCTTGGCTCAATTTCCACCCTGTACTTTTAACATCAGCAGCATGGAAGGGCTCTGCTGCTATCCAGAAAGTGATTTGGGTTCAGAAAGCAGCTCCTGAGTGTTGGTGCAAATCTGATGAAGTTTGTAAGTATTATTTTTACAGGAGACTCCACCTGTGAACTACAACTTTGTGTTTTCATTCTACCCACCAGTGCTCAACTCCCTCCCATTTCTGAGATGTTTTAGGCAGGACACATGGATCCCCTGGCTCTCCCCTGCTCCATGGCTTTGCTGTTCTCCATGGTGGTGAGAGTGGTGATGGCTCAGAGGGGTGAAAGAAGTGGCCAGAACTGGGAATTTCTGTTGTCTCTGAAAATGGAGGTAAAAGAGTTTTCCTAGAACTGCTGCTTGCCTGCTTAAAAGACTCATCTGGCAGAGTCATAGTGTAACTAATCATTTTCAATAGAGGAGTAATTGTATTTTGCTTAACTTCCCCTGTTTTTTTCAATTTTTTCATGGCTGGACTTATGTTCGTTCCTTCTGCCCTTAGACTGAAGAGCAGACTTGACTGTTCCTTCACCTAAGAGGGAAATTCCCAGAGATTTCATGTTAGCCAAGACCAAATTTGAAGTCGCTGACATTTGTTTCTTGTTCAAAAAGCAGAGATCCTGAGCAATCTGACGTGTGGGATCACAGAACAAAGCCTGCCACTTCAGCAAGTACATTTGTTTTCTGAATGAAATATTAAGGGACATTTGTGCTACAGCCCTCCAAAATCTGATTTGTTTCATGCAAAGGAGGAGTCAGTCCTGAGATTTGGCAATGAAAAACCCATTCCTGTGAGCTTGATTTTTCATTCAGCTGTCTCTAGTGTAACTAAATCAAAGAGAGGTTGGGAATACTCTGGTCTAAATCATCTGTGAAGAAACACTCCTCAGCTAGAAAGCTCCTTTTTTCTTCTTGTTCTCAATAGATCTGTTCTTAATTGCTTGTTCTAAACACTGACATAAGTTTGGCAATCATCTCTATTTCTAGAGAAATCCAAACCTCACCTTCAAGTGTGGTGCATAAGCTAAAATCATGCCCAGAAAAGCTGTCTGCACAAACCCCAGCTTATCTGATATGCAGGAAATTGGATTTTGCCCTTTTGTTTTGGACTTCTGGTCGTTTTGGGGTCTGAGTGTACCTTATTTACTTTACCAAGCACTGGGGTCTTTGCCATCAGCCTGAGTAACATGGGATGGAGCTTGGTTTTTGGAGAAGTGACATAATGAGTGGGGCACCACTTAGATTTGTGTTGTGGTGGATATTTGTGTACAAGTCCAACTGATGTGTGCTTTCTCTACTCACATTTTCTCTCCCCTTTTTCCTTATTACACTCACACCATTGTACAATTTAACTTGTCCACAATTCCCTCTATTTTTATTCTTTTGTTGCCATCCCCTTCTGTTTCCTCACTTGGCAGAGTTTCTATGCACAGGAAAAGTCTGACTCTTTTATTTTTGTGTATTCCCTGTTGTTGTCTTTCATTTATTTCAGGTTGCTTTTTTTTTTCTTTTCTCTCTCAATGATCGCTTTGTTGAGTTACTGTGGCACCAAGTTCCAAAATATAAAAAGAGAGGTTGGTAACATTTATGAAAAGAAAAATGGAGAGTCCCAGGATGGAAATGCAAGTGTGGGGTGACCAATGGGTTCAACACCAAAGTGGTGCCCATCCTGCTACTCTTGAAGTATGTTTAATGTTTGTATTGTTCACATAAAGGTCTGGCTTTCCTGGTGTCCTGTCTCTGGCACAAACCAGTCAGGGATGCTGAGAGGAGACTACAGAAATCAGGGGAGCATTTTGCAATACTTCCCCGGTCTATTTTCCCACCTTCTGAAAGTTTTCCTTGGAGGGGCTCTTCCTCACCTTATCAGTACTGATACAGGGGTGGTTTGGTCATCCAGTTCCTAATTGTAGGAAGAGGTGAGTAAAGAGGGAGCTTCCTGTGGACATGGGTGATGCTCTGGGCAGCTCCACCCCAGAGAGGCCAATTTGGGACACATGGAAACTCTTGCAAACTACTGACAGAGCTCTGCTGTCTCAGTTCCCTGAGGTGTGTGATGCATGCCCTGCCTGGGTCTTGGGCATCCTCTTGGAAGGACCAGGGAAGCTGACCACTGAAGAGCTTTGTCTCAGATAGTGTTTGCAGTAAATAAAAAGTTCCACTAGACAGGATACAACTAGAATCAACTGTATCTAATATTAAAATTCCATAATGTTCCACTATTTGGCTAAATTTGATTTTTGATTTGTCTGTCACATGGCTCCTCATTGAAGTCACACTGTAATTAAAAGGGTAAACCCAGTAATAAATTTCCCGTTTCTTTACTTTTTCCTTTTTCAGTGGTACAGTCCTGTTGTGTAAGTGTATCATAAAACAAAAAGGAAATAAAATTGGCTATGTGAAAAATCAAGAACATCTGATGCCTAGAAAGAATAAGAACTTGGGTATGTCAAGCTGCAGACATCTGGATTTTTATTTAAACTGTTTTCAGCTTTATCACTGAATCATCTTTTGAAAACCAAATCTATTTTAAAAACCCCCTTATTGGCTGTCTAATACTATCCAGGTGTGTATTCAATTTTTTCCTTCTAACTGGCATATTGTCCAAACAAAAAAGCCTTGAATTAATTTAAGTCCAATTCAGAAGATGTTACCAGTGCATTAAAGAAAGAAGAGAAAAAAGAGAAGGCAGAGAAGTAAACACCCATCCTTCAAGAGCTGCGCCTGGGGAATTACCCCCTGCCTCTGGAACAGATTTTCCTTGGTTTGAAGTCAGAGCAAACCCCGGGATTCACAGCTGGAGACTCCTGCAGCTGCTGGAGCAGGCAGGGAGGGATCTGAGAGCTCAGGGGTTAATCTGAGCCGTGTGTCCGAGCCCCATAGAGGTAAAACCAGGCACTGAGACCTTCTGAGAGGCTCTGGCACTGCCAGGAGGTTCATTTAGTCTGCAAAACCAAGCATGTAATTTCCCTTCTCCCTTGCTCTGTCTCTGTGTCCAGCCAGTGCTGTGGCTCGGAGTCTCCCTGGTGACAGCCAGGACAGCTGAGCTGACCTTCAGCAGTGCTGAGAGATGGGCTCTCACTGCAGGATGTGGGCTAGGAAGCCCCCAAATTGGCTTTTTTTTCTGCCAGGCAGAAGGGGAAGGCTGGGGAAACCCCGAGGTGCCTCCGTGCTTGGAAGAAAAAAAAGTGAAGAAATGACATAAATTTTAAAAAATAAATAAATAAAAAATCATCATCGGCATCCAAATTACACGCAGTTAAAGCTTCCAGCTTAGCACGGTGTTATGGCAGATTTACACAGAGATTAGAGCTGATCCCTCAGCAGTGAACACCCGCTCGTGTGAGCTGTGTAAATCCAAGTGTGTCCCTACAGCCAGACTTGGCATCCAAAACAGTTCCGAGTCCACAGAGCCAGCAGAAGGGACATTTCTGCCTTTTTTTTTTCAAACAAAACAGAGCTACTGAAGCCTCTGGAGTGTGGATTTAGCTGTCAGTCTTATTTACTACTTTCAGCTGTTATCTGCTGCCGCTGAAGCTGAGCGTGAATAACTTACCAGCCTGCACTGATAACTTTGCTTTCTGTTTCAGCTCCAGACAGAAATCCCATCAAAGCTTTCATTCCCATCCATGCACTGAAAGATGACACAGGAGTTAAAGAAGTGAGGCTGGAATTCCTGAGGCTCTCCTAAAGATTTTTCCAAGAATTTAAAAAAGCCTCTTAAAAACGGCGGCAGAGATCGAACGCTGTGAAGGGAGGGGAAAAGGAAAAAAAAAAAAAAAAGGAAAGGAAGAAAAAACTTTGGCAGGCAAACAGTGTCTTACATCAATCTAGCAGTCAGCATCTATGTAGATGTTCTTTCCTCCTTTTGTGCAACACCCCTTCCCTCCTACAGACCACCCAAAGCCCTATAAATAATCCAAGGACTGTATTTTTCCTCCAGATTTCTCTTCAGACCTCAAAGGAAAATTATCAGGCAAAGGAAGAGAGAGAGGGAGAAGGGAAAGTGAGGAGGGGAGAGAGAGAGAGAGAGAAAGAGGAAAGATGGCTAGTGAATTCAGAAAGAAAATCTTCTGGAGGGCAGTGGTGGCCGAGTTCCTGGCCATGAGCCTTTTTATTTTTATCAGCATTGGCTCAGCTCTGGGCTTCAACTTCCCTGTGGTGGCCAACAAAACATCGACGAGGTCTCAGGACAACGTGAAGGTTTCTCTGGCTTTTGGGTTATCCATTGCTACCATGGCACAGAGCGTGGGCCACATCAGTGGGGCACACCTGAACCCTGCTGTCACCCTGGGGCTGCTGCTCAGCTGCCAGATCAGCATCTTCAAGGCTCTCATGTACATCCTTGCCCAGTGCCTGGGGGCAGTGGTGGCCACTGCCATTCTCTCAGGAGTCACCTCCTCTCTCCCAGGAAACTCCCTGGGGCTTAATGCTGTAAGTAGAAACTTTTAATTCCTCCTTAATTTTCTTTTTTTTTTTTTTAATTGAGTATTAATCTACTAAAGGTGTGGGGTTCTGTTGCTGCTGGTGACCTCGGGCAGCCTGACTGTTTACTGTAGCAGAGAATCCAGTCCTGACTGATAATCAGGATGTCATAGGGATGGTCCTTCCTCCCCACCCTCATTTTGGAGCTTTAGGACATTCTGGTCGTGATCAGTTTTGCTTGTGTTCAGTTTTGTACATCCAAGTTGCTGAAAGGTGGTTTTTGATGCCAGTTTAACACTGAAATCACTGGCAGTTTTATGACCTCTCATGGTTCTCAGGGTCTCTAAGGTGAAATGCTGATTAACGTGCATATACCAGTGTTGTTTTGGTCTCTGTGAGTGTGGTTCATTTTCAATACTTAATGGTTTGTGTATTCTGGTGATGGCTGCAATGAAAACCCATGGGAGCAGAGAGAGGTGTGCAGGAAGAGAAATCCTATCCCCAAAGTGTGAGCAGTACCTGTTGCATTAGGCAGAGTGCTCAGATCCTGCCTGACAAAATCCCAGCTGCCCTTTCTGTGCATTTCTGGGCAAAAATGGGACAAATCCTGAATTCTCATGTGTAAACTGAAGGGAAATGTGAGGCAGCTACAGGTAACTGGGGTGCAGGTTCCAGCTCTCTCCCAGCCAGATGCTCACATCATGCTGCCTAAAAACTGCCTGGCCACAACTCCTCCTCCTCCTCAAATGTCTTTTTGCTGTTGTTGTTGCAGCAAAATAGGAGGAAAAAAATGGATAAATACACTTTTAAACTTGAAATCCTCCCACTGTCAGAGGCAGTGCTACAGCCACTGCAAGGCACACAGTGCTATAAATGGAAATTCCTTCTGGTCACTTATTTGACCTGATCTCTTAAGAACAAGTATTTCACATATTTTCCTTGGCCCCTTTCTTGCAAAATATTCCTGACTGCAGTTTGTAAATTGAGCTAATTTGAAATCTTCTGCCCATTTGAAGTCACAAGGGTGTTTGGGACATAAAGCTACAAATGCAACATCTCTTCTGAAATAACTTAGGCAAAATAGCAATATGGTTTTGCATACTGTAATTTGACAATATAGTTAATTCAGAATGAGTCAAGTTCTCAAAACAGAATCAAATCTGATATTAAGGTGATTCCTGGGCAGCTCAGTATCATCCACCCTTGTGTTACTCTGAGTTGGCTGCTCACCTCCCTCTCTCCTGGTCCCTGCAGCTATTCCATCCTGCCAGCGCTTTGGAAATTTTGATGGCTTAACTCAAAACATTTTGGGGAAGAAGAGCAAATAATTTTATTGACTCCAGAAGGCTCTGGCTGCCAGTGTGATACATGATCTTTTCCTCTGAAACCACTGACAGAGGGAACAGCTCAACCACATGGGACAGGGTGTCCGCCCAAGTGGTTTCCTCGAGAGGTCCAACTGCCATTAAACACGGGAGGTCTGGTTTTGGTAGCACTTAAGCTTGGTTTTTCCCTGTTGCTTCCATATAATCCTGATGACTGGTTCCTTCCTCTAACCAAAGCTCTAAACCTGGCCATTTGTGAAGGGAGGTGAAGCTTTTATTGCTCCTCAGTCAGTAACTCCTCAAGCTACAATGGCAAAACCAGGCAGGTTTAAGTCTCCATCATATAAATTTTACAAATCTATAAGCAATTTCTGTGCAATGCAATAACAGAGAATATAGTTTCTAAAAGCTCTGGTCTCACTGTTTGTCATTAGAAAATATTCAGAATTCTGCCTCTTTTTTCTTTCATATCCAGTTGTAAATGTTCTGTCTGGAGGAGCAGTGGGGAGATCTCCCTGGGGACAGTGAGGGCAGCAGCTGTTCTTCTCCCTTGAGTGAAAGAACTAGAGAGGAAAGGAAAGGAAAGCAAATCCATTCGTTTCCCAGTGGCAAGCCTGGAGTGCCTGGGGAGGGAAGGCCTGAGGGGAACTGGGTCTGAGCCCAAGGCATGGAGGAGAAGCAGCAGAGGGGCTGTGCTCATGCAGAACCGACCTCAACGGGGCACATCCTGGAACCACAGCACCAGGCTGCCTCCTTCAGCAAAGAGCTGACAAGGAGAAACCACAGAGCTGCTTTTATTGCTATGGTTTTTTAACCTAGGACACGGAGGGTAGGCTCACAGTTGGCATCCCTGCCAGCTGCTCTGTCTTCCAGCCCCTCTTGTGGATAAGGAGGTGTGGATTCCCTGCTCAGAAAAGGAATAGAAAGAAAGAGAGTGCTGCTTGTTTGACAAGATTGGGAAAGGGGTCTGGATGTGTGTGGCTTTGTCCTCTGCTCTGAACCTGCTGTGCTTTTGGAGAGGTGTTTTTTACAGGAGAAATGTGCTGGGGGCAGTGTAATGGAGTGAGTGGCCATCCAGTGTTCCCAGTGGATACTGGCTGGGGTTGCATGCCTGAACTCGGATTTCTCCTGCCTGGCTGCAGGTCCTGCACTGAGGGACCAAGCCGAGAACCCATTTCCACTGGTTCCTCTCTAATCCACAGAGAATGAGAGACAAGGAGAGGCATTTCAGCCTCTACATGTGTTGAGTTGCTTCTTTCTACACCCAGCTCCCCTTTGTCATGCTGAGGCTCCGGGCTTGGAAGCTTCTGCTAAGTATTCAAAATTAAGTGGGATAAATCCATGTGTTTCTCATTGCACAAAGAGAAAGAAGGAAACACAATGAAATGAAGCACAGAACCCAGCCATGGACAGAACAAGGCTGAGGAGAAAGAAGGGAGGATGAAAATGCAGGATGTTCCTTTAACATGTTCAGGATTAAGGTCTGGTTTACACTAAGACAAGCAAACCAGTCACACATTAGGATTCTGATCCAAACTTTGCTTAAGACAACAGATATATTTTTAGTTACTTTGGCTGGTCCTGAGTAAGACATTTTGGACAACACTCAGAGGTGTATTTAGATTACTGAATCCTTTTAAGACACTTAACTTCCAATATATTTTAGTAGCGCTGTGGGTTCCAAAGTAAAAACTTTGGGAATTGGAGAAGCTGGAAGAGGAGTATGCAGTGTGTTTGCTCTTCTAAAAATTTAAATATTTTTCCTTACATCATCTTGTATCTTTTTTTGGAAGCTGGATTACTACACGTTACAAATTTCCATTAGGTAAAGCTGTAAGAATAGAGAATACCAGATCCAAAATGCACTCATCTGCCAGCAGAGCTGGCTATTGTCTGGTGAGGACAGAGCTGGAGTTTGGATAATGGAACAAACTACTCAGCACAGGCAGTTAATGACCAACAAAGAGCTCAAGCAGGAAAGAGGGGTGAGAGGAGACTTCTGTGCTATAAAGTAGCACAATATTTGCCGTTAAACAATGTTTATCTAAAGAACTTTTATCAAACTTTTATAAACATGCTCAGAAAATTTCTTTAGCTCGGATTATTTTATATTTTTATATCTGTCTATCCATCTATCTATAGCTATATATATATAATAACCTGAGCTAAATATATAGATGTATATAAATAGAATTTTGTGACAAATGCAGACACCTCTTCACAAATTTCACAATTTTATAGTTTTCTGTATTTTAGCATAGTGATGAGAGTGCCAGGAAATGTGTCCCCTAACTCTTGGGGCTATAATTTGGAAACTTTTTGAAAACTCAGCCTTTGAGTTTATGATGAAAGATATTATTTTAAAAGTTATAAGTGGATCAAAAATTGTAGGCAAGAAAAACAGACCTGAAGGTAACGTTGCTTGGGTAGATAAAGGGAAAAGAAAAACAACCAAGAATAACAAATAGGAGAGCTTGGGTTTAGAAAACACCCAGTGGACTGATAAATGTTGTTTGTGTAACTAAGGAGCTCTCTGGAAAAGCCAGAGGAGATGTGTGGTCAGTGGATTCAGGGGTCATTTTAAGACAGGTGAATATTCATATGGATACTATTCCTGGAGTATGGAGAGTTACTTGTTGCTGGAACACCCTTTGAGTTTCTGCTGTGACTGGCTGTGTCTCTGCTGCTCCGTGGGGTTCCCCAAATCAGGATCACAAGAGTGAAATGTTGTTTGGGCATAAACAGCCTGTGTCCAGCTCTAGATTTCTCAAGGCTATGGAAAAAGGAAGCTTTGGCTGTCTTTGACTCCTCATACCAGGTCAAAATCTGCTGCTGTGAGACCTCTTCCAACCTCACCAAAAGCACACCGCAGCACCACAGAATCACGGAATAGTTTGGGTTGGAAGAGACCTTAAAGATCCCACCCCCTGCCATGGGCAGGGTCACCTTCTACTACCCCAGGTTGCTCCAAGCCCAGTCCAGCCTGGCCTTGGGCACTTCCAGTGATGAGAATGAGTCTTCTTTCCATAACTACTCCCACTTAGCTGGATTGTGATCCAGCAGCAACAGAGCAACTTGGAACCTCAGTGCTGAAGATTTTTAGGTTGTTTTTTTCCCCTTTACTGTCTACATGTCCCTAGCTCCAGCCTTATTCTGCTACTTGGGGAAGAACAATCTCTTGTCTCCAGGGGAATGGAGCATAGGATGTGATAAGATATGTAGATCCTTATCATCTGCAGAGGATCTTATCTCTAAGGCATCCATGCTGGTGAATTTTCTCCCAACAAATTCCCTATTTGCATTTCCAGTGCACCATCACTGGGAATTCCCTCTCATGTAGGTGAGACCTGCCACACCTTTTAATGGTGCTTGTGGGTCAGCACCAAAGTGTTTATCCTGATATTCCCCACTGGATGTTTCCCATCTTTTAGAAACTTGTCTCAGAGGGATTCCCCATGGCACTCCCCACATTTGATCCACACCAGTGGCCTTCTCACCATGGGGAGCAGGACTTGCCTGGTTGCCCTGGATGACTCAGTGTTTGCCTTGTGATTTCCCTGTCTCCTCGTGCCCGCGCCCTACGAGCCCGTTCTCCAACCTCCAATTAAACAAAGCCGGCTCCAGTTGGAAGAACATCCAAAATAAACTGAGAGCTTGACAGTGTGAGGGGACAATTGAGTAAGTGATGCTGCTTTTCCTCTGAGTCACTGTGGAAAATTGCAGTTCCAGAGGTGCTGCTGGATGGACGAGACATGCAGCTGAGTTCCTGACCTTTAGCGCTTATTGAAAAATCCTTGGATGCCTTTTTTCTTTCAATGCAGATTATATATCGTGCCTTTCTCAAGTCTAGGACAGTGAGGAGCTTCATTCTCCCTTTTTCTGCCTTGGCTCTTCCTATTTTTCATCCAGTTCAGGCTTCTCCTGCCAACCTTGCCTCTGCTGGGACATCTGCCTGCTTGAGGACTCAAACATTCACAAGGGACCAGAAACTGCAGCATTTTTTAAATTAGTGAAATGGTTCTGGTTCATGACATTGATCTGGGATTTTTATTTCTTAACAAAGACTGTCACAACAATAGCTCATTGTTCACAGTCAGTTTTTGCAGCAGAGGGCTTTTAAGGCTTGCCAGCATTGTGCTGAGAGGCCCCAGGCAGGTCAGGTGGGACACAGGAAAGGCACCTGCTCAAAGCTGGCCATGGTCTCAGCCTCTTTTTAATGAGTTCACAGAGTGACAGCAGAAACACAAGGCTGAGACATAAACCTGATGGTTATCACCCAGCCCCCAGAGAATTTGGGGTTATGGCTCTAATTCTTATCTCAGATCTCAGAGCTTATTATCTGATTTTCATTTCTGCAAAGATTTGCTCAGCACCTCTCTAATAATAGAGCCTTATCCCAGGATTTTGGCAGGGACCATGGAGGGATGCAGCAGCATGGCCATTTCTGGGACAAGGAGGGGCCCTTGGTGCTCATCCTCCTCAGCCCAGTCCTTTTGTGCTAGAACTCCAAGCCCAGTCCTGGGTTTTGATCAAAGTGGGTTTTGTGCCAGTGGATCCAAGGATGGATCATTGGACCATTTGGAAATGCTCTGCAGGCATCAAACTGAAGGTTCTCTTCATTTATTTCTACGTAGAAATGGTAGAAATTCCTGAAAGGGGTGCATAGGGATGTTTAAAACAATGAGTTGCCATAGATCTAAAAACACTATTAATTTGGTATATTAGTGATACTGTAATATAAGTGTAGTCATGCTGGGATTTTCACAGAATTATTTTTTTTCTGTGTTAGATCAACTGTCAAACTAAGTAGGATTTAAGTAAAATTCATTTTGCCACCACCCTTCCTGAGTGGTCAATGGACAGTTAAAATTGGTTTTCTTTCCACAGAGTTCTCTGATTATACCAAATATATTTGGGTGTTCTGTGTGTTATGTTTGCACACCCCCAAACAGACTCACATACCAGACACAGATGGACTGAAAGATTCTTCAGATGAGATAAATCCAAATTTAAATTACTTAGAGAGTTAAAAAAAACTCTATTAGTAGGTGCGGGTTCTGAACCAAGATCTGACATGGCAAGGACCACAGCCTGAGAACAAATGGAAATGTCCACAGCAAGAGAATGAATATTATGGATTAATTCTGGTTAAATTGTTGCAATGGTAAGAAAAAAAATCTAGGTTTTTGTAGCAGGACTTGTGGGTTTTAGCAGATAATGTAAACCTTCAGGGAGCTGAGAATAACATTTCTTTAATCAGAGAATCCTAAAAGATATCACTATCTGGGCTGTATAGATATTTTTAAGTGAAGCATTTTTAAAGCAAGGGTACCAGACCGCATCACAAGTACTAAAGGAAGAAAAGATAGCCCTTGGAAAATTTCCTGTTTGTCTCCAGAGGAAATTGCCTGGGTTTTTTAGGGCAGTAGTACATTTTTGCTTATTGTCTGTTCTCCAGCTTAATCGAGAGAATTCAATAACAGAGGGTTTTTACCTGGTATCACAATTGTCTCCTGGAGGTTTTTCTGGCCTGGCTGGGAACTATCTGAGCCCTGAGTATTTATTAATGTGTGATTGATGGGGAAGTGCTGATCTTCCTGGCATGCAGAGCCCGTGCTGGTGTTTGCTGCAGCTTCATTGAAGCTGAGGAGATCTGAGGCTGAGGCACAACATCAACCTGTTAAATCAAATATACAGGGCCTGACAGGCATCCTGCAGGAAACTATAAACAGCAGGAGGGCGAAAATGTGGCCTGAGAGCTCTGCAAGGCACAACTTATAGGTTAGAAAGGAGTAAAGAAATCCTCTGTGTGCTTCCCTGGACGAGTCCTGTGCATCTCCTCTCCAGGAACCACTGGGAGGTGTCACAAAAACTGAACTTTTCCATGCTCTCAATGCTAATTCTGTGCCAAGTGGAGTCAATGAATGCTTTCAGAGCAGAAATGTGGCACGTTTCCTTACACACACACACACAAAACAACTCCTGAGGGCACTGATGACTGTGCTTGGAATGGGTAAGGTCAGGTTTGGCCCCTTTTCCTTCCTTTGTTAGGACTTCTCTCTCGATGAACGAGGGGGAGAAATGAAGGAGGAGCTGGAATTATTCCCCCAATTCCTGAAATGCCTTGCACAGGCTCAGAGCTGGTTTTTAACCCCATGGAAATGCCAAATTTTCAATGCTGTGCACAAGATTGGCTTGTAAATTTTAAGAACTTCACAGATTTTCTGGCGTTTGTCTAGGAATATAAAATTAATATTACTTTGGTGAAATTGCCAACAACCATACTATAAGGTTTGTGCAAATCCAGGTGTAATTCCAGTAACAACATAGAAAGGATGATCCTAATTCAAAATTCAAATATGCCCAAAATTCCCCACTGAAATACTATCTTCTTCTGGGCTGATAATAGAGGAGATAATAAACAGCTCTGTGGTATAAATGTGTGCTTCAGCTATTACAGAAAATTAACTATTTGCTTAGGTTTGGCTGGGTAAAGAAAAAAAAATACAAAACCTCACAATTCCTCATTCTTTGAATAGAAGTTGTTTGTTTCTCAGCAGCAACATTTAACAAAAAAAAATAAAAAAAAATTCTCCCAAGCAGCTTTCCCAGGGGCACACCAAAACATAAAAGTGGAAATAAAAAAATTGTCTGTTTCTGACCAGCTGTACTAAATGCAAGTCCTGTAGAGGAACTGACTTTTACTGCCTGTCTTGGTCTGGATACAGATTTTATGTGCTCTGGTTTAATATAATAATCATTCTCCCCTCTTTCTCTCCATGGCACTACAACACAAACCCCTGGATAATTTCTCCTCGGCCTGCAGAGAGGGTGGGAGGAGGGAGCTCAGCCTTGTTCCTGGAGGGTGTCTGCTGCCTAAAGAACGGAAAATACGATTTCTGCTTTGGGAATTGAATGAGTCCCCTTTAGAGCTCTTAAGGCTGTATTTATAGGAAAGATAATCTAGCAGAGGACAATATGTTTTGTCCCCAGGTTCTGCTGAATGCTTCCATTGTTGATGTAGGATACAATCCAAAGCTAATTCATAAGCAGCTTCTGAGTGCTCCTGTCGTGTAATTTTAAGTGAAACTCTTTAGATCTTTGCCTATCCTTACTAAAGAAATGAGACTTTTGTACTCCCTGAATCCCTAATACTCAATTAATGGGTAATAAATATCAGAAATATCCATTTCAGAGTGATAATGTTAAATAGCAAGTGAATAACTGTAGTTAAACAGCCAGGGATGAAGTCTCTGAATCAATTTTGACTATCACTCAAGGGATGGTTTACAGCTATGGAGATGTGGGATAGACTTCCAGGAGAATAAAGGTGTGTTATTAATACAGAAATCATCAGGTTCTTCCCATGACAGAGTTGGACTTGAAAGAGTGAGAAAAGTCAAACAAAATGACAGGCAAGACAGTGGGATGAGGTTTAGAGGGAAGTAAGGAGATGCATTTCTGAGATTACATTTGTAAAACATCCCATTAAAGAACTTTGCCAGACAAACACTTAAATGATAGGAAGTTGGCATAAAAAAGAATGATTAATATTTCAAACGAGGGGATGACAAAGAGAAAATGAACCATTTAAACTATTGTGAAGGGTTTTCCTTATTCAGTAAAAGAAGGAAAGTCAAAGAAGGGAAATTCTAAGCTATAGAAGAAAGTGCTGAAAGACGGCAAGAATTTACTTGAATAAAATGCTAATTTTGAGAAAAATGTCTGCCATGGCAGAGAGAAGGTAATAATTTAGGTAGGATGGTGAAGATATGCAAGGAAGAGAAGTGCCATCCAATAAAAATGCTGTGGCTTAAATTGTCTCCCTCAAAACCACACCAGCAGGCAGGGCTTGATCTGGTGTTTCATAAAAATGGGGAAAGCTGACATTGCCCTGCTAAAAAATAGACTTCTACAATTCCAGAGGCCTCCTTTTTTTTTTT
>VXBI01008137.1:1615628-1790363 GCA_013397375.1 Toxostoma redivivum | reverse complement strand
TTTTCTTTTTTTTTTTTTTTTTTTGCCCCCAGCCCTAATAGCATTTTTTATATCTGGGGTTTTTTAATTACAGAGTCTTTATGTTGAGAAGTCATGATCTAAATAAATTGGTTTAACCCTTCCTTGGTACCACCCAATTTTGAGGTGTATTTAGCATGGGGGGGTTCTCCTGCCACATCACTCAGCAATGATAAGTAGTTCCAATGACCAGTTTGTTTCCTGAAAGAATAGATATTGAGGACAGAGAAGCATCTGTACCAATAACAGAGGCCTTACACCTGGGAAAACAGTATTTCTACAAAAAATGCAAGGCTGGCATCTAATGCCAGCAATGAATGGGAAAAAACAAGTCTCATATCAGTGTTCAAAAGCATCCTGTGGAAGGAAAGGTTACTAAAGATTAGTTGCTATGTGAAATTACCCATAATTTCCTAAATGATTGATCATCTTTGAGAAAGAGGGCCAGAAAAGTTAGGCAGGATAAGAATTTCCAGTCACAGGATCTTTCAGATTTTCTAGTGTTTCATTCTCTCTGAACCTGCATCCAGTTGCTTGTGAGGGGAGAATATACATGACAAAAAAAAAAATAGATATATTAACTCCTGGGAAGTAATAACTAGAAGTCAAATTGGAGAGTAGCAACAACAATGGTAGCAAGAGCGATGTGGTGCCAATGTATAAACAGGATCTGATGGTTCCTGTGACTACTCTGTGTAATTTATCATGTGGTTTAAAGCAAAACAAGGAGAAAAGAAGTGCCCTTTCTTTCTCTCTGACCCCATTCCAATAGCCAGCGCTGTGACATTCAGGGACCACAAACAGATTTATACGCGGTATATTTTCTAATGAGGGACAAAGACATACTTGTTAGTCCATTTTGGGGGTGGTTGCTTTGTTTTTATATATATATATATAAATGTTTATATATATGTTTTATACAGAAAGCTTAGTGTACTGTTTTGTAAGTAAAAAGAGCATAAAGACAAGTGGAAAGAATTGCAGCAGTTCTTAGCAAAATAAACGACACTGGAAACAAGAAAGAAAATGAACACTCTAAACGACGTGGAAGATTATTTTCCTGTTTAAATTTGTGTGTGTGTGTGCTACTTATGATTTCCTGAGTAACCCAAAGCATTAGCTGGTCTTACCTACTAACTGTAGAATATAGTTAAAGCAGACACGTGCTGATATACTTGTTCTGCACTAAGCAGTTTTCCATAAGAAATGAGGCCCAGAGGAACTGACAGAAAATCAGCACATTCCAGCATTCAGCAAAACCCCCCAGAGGTAATGGGATGGATTCTCCTCTCTGAGAGACAGTGTGGGATTGGGAGGTGAGGTAGGATTGGCATAGGAATCTGTATGGGTTGGATCATTTCATCAACTTGAGAAGATGGACAACGAAAGAAGAATAAAAATTAAAATCACCAACAAAATAAACACGAATATATTTTACCTTTCTTGCCTACATTTGGTGTGCTATCCCATGTATTGCCTATGTACATAGAGCATGATTGGATTTTGGGGTGGTTTAAAAATAAACAAAATCAGTTGTGCTAACATACCAACTGTTCATGATTCTTCATTTTTAATTTGTCATATAATGCAATTTAATCTTCTGGACCATTTTTCAGGTGCCCACCAGTAAGACTGAGCCAATTTCTACTTTTCTACTCTTCACTTGATGCTGCCCTTTAGGGAAAGGAATGTTCTTTGTNATAAGTAGTTCCAATGACCAGTTTGTTTCCTGAAAGAATAGATATTGAGGACAGAGAAGCATCTGTACCAATAACAGAGGCCTTACACCTGGGAAAACAGTATTTCTACAAAAAATGCAAGGCTGGCATCTAATGCCAGCAATGAATGGGAAAAAACAAGTCTCATATCAGTGTTCAAAAGCATCCTGTGGAAGGAAAGGTTACTAAAGATTAGTTGCTATGTGAAATTACCCATAATTTCCTAAATGATTGATCATCTTTGAGAAAGAGGGCCAGAAAAGTTAGGCAGGATAAGAATTTCCAGTCACAGGATCTTTCAGATTTTCTAGTGTTTCATTCTCTCTGAACCTGCATCCAGTTGCTTGTGAGGGGAGAATATACATGACAAAAAAAAAAATAGATATATTAACTCCTGGGAAGTAATAACTAGAAGTCAAATTGGAGAGTAGCAACAACAATGGTAGCAAGAGCGATGTGGTGCCAATGTATAAACAGGATCTGATGGTTCCTGTGACTACTCTGTGTAATTTATCATGTGGTTTAAAGCAAAACAAGGAGAAAAGAAGTGCCCTTTCTTTCTCTCTGACCCCATTCCAATAGCCAGCGCTGTGACATTCAGGGACCACAAACAGATTTATACGCGGTATATTTTCTAATGAGGGACAAAGACATACTTGTTAGTCCATTTTGGGGGTGGTTGCTTTGTTTTTATATATATATATATAAATGTTTATATATATGTTTTATACAGAAAGCTTAGTGTACTGTTTTGTAAGTAAAAAGAGCATAAAGACAAGTGGAAAGAATTGCAGCAGTTCTTAGCAAAATAAACGACACTGGAAACAAGAAAGAAAATGAACACTCTAAACGACGTGGAAGATTATTTTCCTGTTTAAATTTGTGTGTGTGTGTGCTACTTATGATTTCCTGAGTAACCCAAAGCATTAGCTGGTCTTACCTACTAACTGTAGAATATAGTTAAAGCAGACACGTGCTGATATACTTGTTCTGCACTAAGCAGTTTTCCATAAGAAATGAGGCCCAGAGGAACTGACAGAAAATCAGCACATTCCAGCATTCAGCAAAACCCCCCAGAGGTAATGGGATGGATTCTCCTCTCTGAGAGACAGTGTGGGATTGGGAGGTGAGGTAGGATTGGCATAGGAATCTGTATGGGTTGGATCATTTCATCAACTTGAGAAGATGGACAACGAAAGAAGAATAAAAATTAAAATCACCAACAAAATAAACACGAATATATTTTACCTTTCTTGCCTACATTTGGTGTGCTATCCCATGTATTGCCTATGTACATAGAGCATGATTGGATTTTGGGGTGGTTTAAAAATAAACAAAATCAGTTGTGCTAACATACCAACTGTTCATGATTCTTCATTTTTAATTTGTCATATAATGCAATTTAATCTTCTGGACCATTTTTCAGGTGCCCACCAGTAAGACTGAGCCAATTTCTACTTTTCTACTCTTCACTTGATGCTGCCCTTTAGGGAAAGGAATGTTCTTTGTTTTTATGGAAGGCAAAGCAGATCCTCACCTGGAAGTGAACTCTTCCAAATTATACTTAGAAATGAAGCAAAGTACCAGGATCTTGTACTCACCTTCTAGAATATCTTTCCAATTTTATCTGCTGTTATCCCAGCACCTCCATTGACTTCCAATTAACCCTTTTTTTTTGCCTTACAGAATCTCTGAGCCAAAGAGAGAGCCAGAACAGTTGCAGAACTCACCTGTAGTAAATAGTTTTGTTTTGACAAGCTTCAGGTAGCTTAAGAGTTAATGGTGCAGAAAATGTGAGATTCACAATTTGTTCCTTAGTTTACACTGTACAAAAAACTGGGCTTATTTTTGTATGCTTCAAAATCCAATGCTGTGAAGACATTTGGGTTGTGATAGGACTGCACCATATTAGCTGCTCTAGTTTATGATCACTAAAATAATAAATGAAATACATAATAAATGAAATAGATTAAAGACACACAATAATTGTTTCACTAGTGAAGAAACCAACTAAAAAAAAAAACCCCAAATCAAAGTAAGCAAATTGTGATTTGTTGGTGTATTTCATAGAATCATGGAATCATTGAAAGTTTAGTGTTGGAAGGGACTTTAAAGATCACCTAGTTGTAATCCCCTGCTGTGGGCAGGGACTATTTCCACTAGATCCTGTATTCACAGTGATAATGTTTAAACAATTTACAGTAAAGCTCTTAAGAAAATTAAATGAAAAAAAAAATTTAAGGTGAATTCCAGGCTTAAACCCCTCCATTCTTGAAGAAGGAGAAGCTTAATTTTGAAGTGCTTCTGTAGTGTTTAGACCTGAACTGAGAGCAGGGATTCAGGCCACGGCTGCTAATGGTGCCCCCACTCCTGGCACAAATGGTTTTGCTTTGTGCTGGACAAGCACCCTTCAAAGTTATCAGCAGCTCATTAAAATAGTTGAAACATACCCAGAGAAGGAATTAAAGGCATGAAGCAGCAAGCATCGAAACCCATAACAAATGTCAAGTGGGCAAATGTGATCACCCAGAAACTCAACAACATATGCCTGACAAAGCAAGCCTGGGACAGGGCTGTTCAAACAGCTCCTGTGATGTGTGCACTGAGAGCTCCTGATCCATGGAATTATGGGGGCTGTCCATGCTCTGGTGTCTCCCTGGGCACAAACCTCTGCATTTATCACACATTCTAACAGATAATGGCCATGGAATCTTAGAATGGTTTGGATTGGAAGGGAGTTTAAACATCATCTAGTTCCAAACCCTAGGAACACCTAGAGACACCTTCTACTTCCCCAAGCTGCTCCAATCCCCATCCATATTGGCCTTGGACACTTCCAGGGTCCAGGGGCAGCCACAGCTTCTCTGGGCACCCTGTGCCAGGGCCCCAGCACTCCCTGAGTGAAGGTGATAAAGGGTGGATGCTTCCCTAGATTATCCAGGAACCACCCACCATGGTCTCAGTACCCCAGAGCATCCCAAGCACCCACACTCTCTGTAAAGGAAAAAGCACAAGAAAACATTCCCAAGTTGAGGAACATGGGTGTCAGTGCCTGTATGGGCCATCCCAAATATCCCAAATTTTTTCCTGGGCAAAGCTGAGCAAAGATGAACCAATTTCCTTTTTCTGAGTGCAGGTTGCCACCCAACCTGCCACCCAGGTTGCCCTGAGTGTGCAGGTGTTCCCACTGTGTGGTTTGCAGAGGTGACAAAGCACCCTCTGCATATTCCAACACAAGACAATTTACAAAAAGCCTGAGGAAGGTGCTTTGGATTCACCCCTGAGAAACCCCAGCTGCTCCTCTGACTCTACAGACAATCTAGGGAGATTTGGGCCCTAACTTTACCCAGAAAATACATATTCTGCCTCCTCATTGTAACTGCAGCAATTTAATTTTAGATTTCATCTTGCTCCACTCTACATAGACTTTGAACACGTGCAAGGGAAGAAAGGCAATTGAAACCTAACATAATGACAGCCAGCACTCCAGGAAACTTCCATTGTCCCTCCATATCCACCAGCTGCACCAGTCACAATTCACAGCTTAATGTTTTTTAAAATTAGGGTAACACAATAATACAAATATAGAGTTTCTCATAATATTTCAGTGTTTTTGCTGCTTTTACCCAGCTGAGGTTCGGACATGCCAAGTATCACACAATAAATTATATTAGGAATATGGATGTTATGATTCAGTTAGAACCTGGGCTTGTGCAAACATCTGTGTGCAAACATTTGTGTCAAGGATGGTTTTGGGTTTCATTTAAGCTTGAAGCCCTTGAAAGTACCAAATCTTTTGTATATAAGTTGTCTGGTATTACCTAAATTAGCCTAGAATTCTTTCTGGTAGGAAATGCATAGTTGTATAGACTTTCCAAAGCTGAATCATTAAATAGAAACTCTTCTTAAATAGATTAATTGCTAATTAGATATTAGCCAACTATGAGATCACTTTGCTTTAGGTTCTTGAAATTAATTTTCCAGGCAGGGATATGAACAAGCAAAACTTTGCAGGGACCTGTACTCCTGACCCCTCCCATGTAGCCATGGATGCCTGCCCATGGCCATTCCTATTCTTCTACAGGCCTCCTGCCTGCAGTTCTGTGATAAATTACTGTACAGTCCAGAATTTGGTAAGGGCAGAGCACAAAATAATCACAGGAACACAGAGTGGATGGAGGGAAGTGACACAGGGCACATAAGGGGACTGATTTGTGGATTTTAACAGCACTCAGAAAGAGTCATTCTCCTTTCACCTTTGTTGAACTCTATGCCCTACTGCCCCAGAGCCATACCTGCTTGAACAAGAGGTTTTCACCTTTATCAATAATTTTTTTATCAAGAAAGAACCCCAGAAACTAAATGCACTCCCCTGCTCCTGATTTCCTGAACTTCCTGATCTGTCATGCTCTAAAGTTTGCCATTAACTGCCCTCATTGTGCCTTTTCCTCCAGTTTGTTTCTATTCTTGTCTTACAGCAGGAATTGAGAAACTGGTGGAAAATTATCAGAGTAGTGATACTCTTGGCCCATTTTTTGTAGCATTTCTAGAAATTTTTTATGTATTTCTCAACTTTTCCTTTACACTTTATTTTCAAGGTGATGAAAAGGACAATTATCAGTTAGAGCTGATCCCTCCATTTCATCTCTTCTCCCTTTAGCTTGTGCTCAGTTCCCTACTCTGAAGAGTGTATCCTTACTCCTTGACAAAAACCTGGAGGGACCGTTTATTAATTAATTTTTTTCTTTGCCATTGAAAGCAAACAGAACAATGTTTCCTGGAAGCATGGGAGCCAAATAGCAACTCTTGACTAAAAGTGGCTGTTAAGTGCAATTGCTGGAAACAGTCATAGTTTTTCTTTTTTTTTTTTTTTTTGCTTTTTTCCCCTGAAAAGTAAATGAAGCACTTGCAGGTACCAATCTGTCCAAAAGACAGATGTGACTGTAAAAACAACAAGCTGCAGCACACACTTGATTTCCTTTGGGGATCTCCAACTTTTTCTTGTTCCACCATTTCACATTATTACTTAATCCAGAAGAACCTGGCATGAAATAAAGGGGAGAGAGAGAAATGATGTGCCTGCCTGATGCTATATCCTATCAGTGCTGTGTGGGTAGAGTGTTACTGTGTTTTCTGTCTTGGAGCCAGATCTGATTTACTCAAAATTATTTAACATTGTTCAAGGAGTGAAAGAGGAACTGAATTATATTCCTATCTGGCTTTGCAGTGGTTTGTGTTGTCATGGCAATGAGAAATGTTTTTTTTGGTGATACTAGGGAGAGGCCATTAGTGCTTTCATGTGGGCTGTGAGAGACCTGACCTCAGCTCTGTCTGGTCAAGACTCAAGCCAGGCAAGGGAGTGAATCTCAAACACCTATTCCAATATGTGAAAGCCAGAAGACCAATTTGTGCCAGAAGATCAAGATGTGCCAATTTAGCACATATTCCTTGCCAATCCATGTCATTCAATTTCTGTTAATCTTCAAAGTGTGCTTCAATGAGCCTTTTTTTTGTAAACATTGTTGATAAAGGAGACCTGATCTGAGAGACTCTGATTTATTTGCCACAGGTGGGTATTTTGTTTTTCCATTTGTGTAATTGATGAGGCTGCCAGATTTACATAATTTTTAATTAACTTTTGCCTAGAGAATGCACAGAAAATGCTTTATGACTCTATGTTCATATTTCCATTTCCATGGCTTGGAAGGAATGGGGAAGTTGTACTTCACTACCAAAAAAAACCCCCAAAAACCCAAAATAACAACAGCAAAAAACAAACAAACAAACAAAACCACCTGCTCAAGAATTTTCAAGATTTTCAATATGCAGCTTGGATGAAGCCACCTTGGAATTGGAGGAGTCGATTTTATTTGTTTTATTAGAACTCATATCATGCTACTTGCTTTTGGCTCTACCGGACAAGAACTTGATAATTTTATTTACTAATAAAAACATATCCTGAAATAATATATCTTGGAGACATTTTAGGAGGGTGTCACTCTCAGTTGTCACCTCTCTCTGCCCAGTACGTGCACAGAAATGAACTTTTCCAAAACTGAACTCCAACAAGGTGAGGGACACCTTTGGGCTCCTGTTCTGTGCAGCCTGGGAGTGGCAATTTTTGGAGAATTTGGAGAAAGAACAGATTTCTGTCTCCTGCTCAAGCTTTGGCAGGAGTGAAGCTGTGAATCTGCTCAGAGCTTGAACTTTTGGCTTTGGGGGGCCTTAAAGACAACCTGGTCCCTGTGTGAACATTTAGATTATTTGAGCATTTAGGATTCACGTGTTTGAGTTGTGTTCATGTCCTCACTCAAGTACTTTGGCTTGTCACATGAGGACTTCTCACAGGGATTTTCAAGCACTTCGTGCTTCTATTGCATCTGACCTTTTGTCAAAACATCCAGAGTGGTTAATTATTATGCTCTGGTTTCCACTGCATGAACAATAACCTCTTTCTTCCCCTAAAGGATTGTTTGTCCAATTAACTGCTTTTGTCCAATATTGTTAAAAAGCCTTGACTTTGGCTCCTTGATACATAATAGCCCTTTCCTGAACCCATTCAAACATTGAATTCATTGTTAAATTTTAATAATGGCCTCAGAAAAACTGTAGGGTTTCATCACCATGCATTTATTCCAGATATAAACCAACATAAATGATCGAAATATTGCCCAGTCCTATGAGCTTTACTTAGTAAAGTCACTTGGATGTTTTGCATGAATAAAGAAAATGGAATAGAAATGGAAGAGCTGCAAAGTCTGCAAACTTAATTAATTGGCAATGTATGGGATTTAGTGGTAGCTGAGGTTTGGAAACCAGTGGGATCCCACAGTGTGCCAGGCTGGATTCTCAGACTGGCATCTGACTTCCATGTGACTCAGTGGGCATGTAGGTGTATAAAACTGTGCATGGAGTCTAACATATGGAAAAGCACAGATGTGGGCCAGAGTTATGTAAATTATTGATGAGTCTGTGTGGAACACACATCTCCAACTCCTGTTATCCTAGTAAAAATATAAAACTATTCTTAGATGAGTTTTGATGGAGAGGCAGGTGGCAGCTGATAATAAATTCATAGACATGATTTGGGCAGCTGTTTTTATTGTTGCATTTTGAGGTTTGGATTTTTTTTTTTTTTAATTATAGTTTTTTATGTGGGAGGGAAATATTTCATACAGAACTCTGTGAATGTTTTGAAGCAGATTATTATTTCTAATAACATTAGGACAGTGCATAATTCTGTTATTCCAGGGAAGAAGTGTTTTAACTTGCAAGCCAAGACTTATAAATTTAGATGATGGCAAGCCAGGAGTTCATGTGTGAGCTGATTATCTAAAGGCCCAATAAAGTCACTGCAAGTCCACTGAATTCACTTAGTGAAACATGAAAACTTTTCAGATGATAAAATTAACTGGAAACTTCCCTGGCAATATTGATGGGATCCTGATAGACACTAATAGAAATCTGTCTCCCTTGTATATGCCTACACAGATTTATACAATCAGGACACCAAGACAGGATCTGTAGTTTTGAAGAGAATATTTTTTAAAAATCATAAAAATTCCAACAAAAATAAAAGCATTTTCAATATTTGACATGGATCTTTACGCTCCAGTTTTTATCTTATAGCTGAGTTTGACGTCTAAAAGGTAAATATATAAATTATCAAAAATAAAATGTATTTACTTGACAGAATGACAAGCACTAGAGAAGTCTTTAAATGTAGTCTTGTCTGGTGAGAAAAAAGGATTTTATATTCGACTGTGTCAACTGCCTCTCAATCACATCTAGATATAGACAGAAATTATTTGCCTGTACTGAAATAGAAATAGAGCAGAACACTAAAGTTTTAGTACACAGTTGTCTGATTAATCCGTGCCTCAGGCTGCTGGAGGCAGTTTGGCTGTTCTGCAGAGACTTTCAGCATCTCAGCCTTCCATGAGACATGGGACAGAACTGGGGGAATTCCCTGGGGTATTCATTTGGAGCCAAAATCTGCTCTAATGGAGATGGACGTAGGAAGGACAGGCTATGGGGTCCCAGGCTGTAGGAGAAATCTTGAATTTGGATATATAAAGCAATGTTTCTAACAGGAGGGCATGTGAAATTTCTGTGTATAAACTTTCTCTGTCCACTTCTGTGGCCATCTAAAGCCAAGAAATGTCTGACAGTGACACAAAAGTTCCATTTTTCCTTATCCAAATCCAGCTGGAAATTCACTCTGCTGGCCCAGCTTCTGCTGATGGAAGCCTGAAGCCTCCCAACCCCTCTGGAGCTGAGATTTCCTAGGAATGGATGTTCCCTTACAGACCCTCATTTGCACAAGATCAGCCCTGCTGCCTTTCCTGCTGCACCTCCATCCCTCAGGATCCCTGGGATGTGAACAGGGGGCCCTGCTAACTCTGTTTAAGGCAATCCCAGAGGAGTGCTAACTAAAGAAAACTGTCTGCAACCTGGAGTTTTAAAAATAGAAGCAGATGTCTGGAGCTCTGCAAGCAGCTGAGCTGCAGTTTGCAAAAGCTCGTGAACGATTCTAAGGTCAGCCCTGCACTGTGGGAACAAACAGCCCCTGTTGTGTTCGAGCTGGAGACTGAAAAATGAGCCACAGCAGGAGCTGCTCTCTGATTCTTTTCAGAGCCTTTCAGGAAGGTTGTCCTGCTTTGTTCCTTCAGCCAAGCAGACTGGAGATGGGATGGGGCTGGCTGGGCTACAGAGAACATCCCTTGTTAGAATGCTGCGTTGTTTTTGCATCTCTCCCCTTCTTCACCTCATAATATTTCCATCTTTTATTCCAGATATTCTTCATTAACTTTTAACCTGGCATGATTTGCTTCTCCTCTGCTTCACACTGGAATACATCATTGGGCCAGCCCCAGTTTTAGAATCATAGAATGGTTTGGGTTGAGAAGGAACCCAAAGATCACCAAAGAACCCAAAGGAACTTAAATATCATCTCGTTCCAGCCCACTGCCATGGGCTGGGACACATTTTGCTGAATCACATTTCTCAGATACCAATTCCACCTGGCCTTGAACAGTTTCAGGGATGAGGCATCCATTAACTCTTTCTTTGCTTAGAACTGTTCCTGATGATGATGATGATGATGTAGTATTTCACACCTTTGTCACTGCCCTAAAAGGAATTTGTTCTCTCAGTTCTGCAGAATCTCCCCTCACTGGCTTTCAGAGCAGGTGTTCTTCACCCATCTGCACACCAGGCAAACAGCACTGGGCTGCTCAGCTCCCACCCTTCTCATGGGGCTTCTGGCACATCCATGTATGTATTCAGGACACCCATATTTTGGAGTAGGTAAAATTAGGAGTCTCTTCTTTCATTTTCCCTGCTGAAATATCCAGTAACATTCCCAGCTGAGCAGCTTTGACTTGGACTGTGAATGATGGACTTTATTATTATTATTATTATTATTATTATTATTATTATTATTATGCTCTTTGTCTTGAATTTCTTTATATTTTTTTTTCCACAGAAGAAAGACCCTTTTCTTAAATATATCAGGTTTGAAAAAGATGACCTAAAGCATTTTATAGACCTGTATTTCCTTCTTAATATGTGTCTAGACCATTTCCATAAAATGCTGTAGAACTTACTGTCTCACAGCTGGCTGAAAATATCTGGATGTCCTGCTTGATTTCTTGCCTTTACCCAGCCACCTCATTAGAATTTGAGATGACAATAAATATTAGGCTGATAAACAAATAGGGACATGGCACAAGCTTAACTACCTGAAGGCAAAGCTCACATTTCTTCCAGTGAGCAGCAAACCTTCAATGACATCCCAGTGGTGAGGGACATGTGTCACTCTTTGGTGATGGAGTTCAGAAGAATATTTGTATTGAATGAGAAAACCACATCCCTGATCTTTCAGGAAAGGACTTGAGGCCTCTTTTGCAGAGAGCTATCAGTGCACTCTGAGCAGCAGAAAGGCAGAAATCACATGGTGGGTGCAGTATCCAGCCGGTGTTTGCTGGGGAGCACTTCTCCCCTGAGCTAAGGGAGAGGCGGGAAATCTAAAAGCAGCATTTATTCCAGCAAATGTAATCTTCAGGAGTTCTCTCCATGCATTAAGTCATTTCAAGTCTTTGTCAGACAGCTTGAAACAGTCTGAAGGGAGCCAAGAGCAATGACGGCTGTAGCTGGGTCACAGCTGTGACTGAAAGTTGACAATGGCTGAGGTGGGACAGGGAAGTGCTGCTGCCCACGCAGATAAAGTCACTTGATGGGAAAGCTTTGCCAAGCCGAGGCCTGCTGTGGGGGAAAGCAGATTGTCTTGGGGGTTCTCAGCTGTGTCAGAGCCCTCCTGCACCACGGGGAGTTAATTCACTGGAAGAGCTCCTTTGGGTGATTCTTGCACATGGGATAGAGGGATGAGCAGAGCACACTGTGATTTAGAGCAAGGCCCTTTGAGGACAATCAAAACACAGCCTGGAGATACTGGGAGGGGATAAGAGCAGTGCAGCTTGCCAAGGGAAACCACCATGATTTTGGCTGAAGCTGGGTACAGAGGTTTCTCCCAGGAGCTGCCTCTCCCCTGCCGGGCTCTGACCAAGGACAAGAGGCAATTCTAAACCTCCCAGTGTGACAGAGACACTTTGGGGAAGGAGATTTCCCTGCTCTCTCTCCCAAGGCTGGCTCCAACGAGGTGCAGAGACCCTTTGACAGCTTGACAAGTGTTTTTCAGCACCATCCAAGTTCCCTTCTTGGTTAGACCCCTCTCTCTTCCTCACAAAGTGGCTCTGTGTTGTCCCTCTGGCATCCAGAGACAGGGCTTGTTACCAACCAGTCTGAAGGGCTCTGCTCCTTAAAGAAAAATAAAAATAGATCCTTCAAACCAGCAGAATAAGGAGACAGTGAGACCCAAGCAACTTGCCAGGAAGTCCACATGGGTGGGATGCCCAATGTGTTTTTTTCTCCATCTCTACTCACAAAGACTTGGGTGTCTGCCTTTAATAAATATAGCCAGCAATGAAAGGAACTGGGAAAGGAAGGGCTACCAGCAGGGATGTGCTCCAATTAAAGGAAAAATAGTGATTTCTTAAACTTTATTTCAAATTTTGGAGCAGCTCTTCTCTGTGGACTGACAAAATGCTTCAATGACCTCACAGCCACCAAGGGTGGGGACTGGTGTTTTCACACTGGGTCAAGGTGGGGTGCTTTTTACATCTCAATAAATTTGCAGCTCTCCTGGAGTTTTTCTCATGTCCTCTGTCACTGCCACATCTTGGGGGCTGGGGCAGGGCAGGGGTGTGAGTGTGTGAGGGTGGGTGTGTGCACAGGAGTGCTTTGTATTCACAGATCTCCCTCCCCAGCCCAGGGTGCAGTGCCAGCTTGGGGCTGGGCCAATATTGTTGTGTTCTGGGAAAACACAACCAGAGCTCCCCTTGGGTTGTGATAAGAGGTCAAGTTAAGCACAGCAGAAGCCAAGTCATCCCAGTTTACAGCAAAATGCAGGCTGGGATGGCAGTGAAGTTGCAGCATGCAGGTTTCAAAAAACATGAGCTAATGTCTAGAAAGTGAGAGTGGAGGAAGGGTTTTGCTCCTGGCCCAGCCACCAACTCCATTCATGTGTCAGACAAATCATGTTAGGCAATATTTGCTATCCTGAAGAAAAAACAAGCAGTATCTGAATAAAAGTTGGTAAAAAAAAAAAAAACCCAAAACCAAACAAACCCAAACCTGGCGTGTTTGCAGAACTTCAGAGTATTCTGGTGTCACACTGTAACATGCACCTAAATATGGATGTACAAGACAAGCACAAGTTGTACTTTTTTTCCTCTCAGGTGAGATTTTTGAAGATACTGGACTGAATTAGGAGCTCAGATCTCAGCATTGTTTCCTGGGGGCTTCTGCTCCTGATTCACTCCCATTTCTGAATGCTGTGATAAGTCATTGCCTGTGTTTTCTTATTCTCTGACTGGGACAGAACTTGTCTCCTGAAACAGGGCTTGTGTGTGAAAATTAATTGTATTTTTACATCAACTCTATCACTAGCAGCAAGCTCTGGCTCAATATTTTAGTATTAAAACCACAAAAACCACATTTTATTACCATACAAAGTTCCTGTGAACTTTAGTTACTTAAGACCTGCAAATACTCTGAGTTACAGTTTTCATATAGTATTTATTGCCATTTTTATGGATATAATTACACAGGATGAAGTTACAGCAAATATTTTTAGCTTAATATCTATTTTTTTGGATTTGAGGGTTTAAACCTCCTTGCTGCATTGTAGTCCTTTGTGTGTTTTTAATATTTTAAAAAGGCAGGGCAATGCCTTAGGAAGGTCTACATCAAATATAATGTGTAATTAATTAAAAGGATACTCTGGTGTCCCACTTGATTTGATATTTTTTTCTTTCTTCTCCACATTGTGTATTTCTTTTTTTTTTTTAAATTTAGATATCTTTTACTTTTTCATTAGTCAAAAGATGTTCTATGCAGTGACTATAAACAAAGCACCACAACATGGCACTCTGAATGTAGCACCAGCTCTTCTCTGGAGAGCTATTAAAGGATAAAAAAGAAGAAACAATTAAAATCTTGCTTTGAGTTGAGTTATTCCAATTTCCTTGTCTAAGCTGGAAGCATAGAAAAGAAACAAACACCAAGAAACTCTAATGTTTGAGTATTTAAATGCCTGACAGTCTCTGATAACACTGTCATCTGGTACTTCTGCCTTCTTGGAGTCTTTTGAGGATTTTTTTAAATAACTCTCTCTCTTTCATAATTTTAGAAGTGTTTCAGAGGAAATGAAGATGCTATTGATGTAGTTTTGTTGGTTTTTAATACAGTTTTCAAGTCACTTGTTCACTTTATTGCTGATACTTCTTTGTCACTGATGGTTTACGATTAAAATTGTTTTATAAATAGCTCCTTCTCTTCCTTCATATCTGTTCCTCTTTTACCCTCTGCAGAATTATTGCTCAAACTCATCTTTAGCCACAGATCTGCCTTTTTGCTGGTTTCAAGTGGGATGAACTTGTAACCTTTTCAAACTCACAGAAGATAAATTCAGTAGTAAGGGTCTTACTCACAACGAGACACAGTTCTTGGGAAACTTCCAGGGCTGCAAAATTGTCACTTAACCAGTGGTGATGGCTTTTACGTGCTCTGTCAGTGAATGAGATTCTCACAGAGGGGTGAGTTACCTTGCACTCATAGCTGGGGCTTTCTGGTCAAATGAGATTCCAGAAGAGAGAAGAACTACCCCCCCCCAAAAAAAAAAAACAACAAAAAAACAACCTTCCTTCCCCAAAAAAAAGAAAAACTCCAAAACCAAACCAAAACAAAATAAAAACAAAACATAAACAAACAAACAAACAAAACCCACCAAAAAAAAACCCACAAAAAAGACAAAAAAACCCCCAAAACTAAAACACACAAAAAAAACCAAAAAGCAAAAAACCCCGAAAAATCCCAACCAAACAACCCCCCCAAAAAAAGGAAACAAAAAACCAACCAAACAGCAAAAAAAAACCCCAAAAACAAACAAACAAACAAACAAAAAAAAACCAAAAAAAACCAAAACAAAACACCCACAAACCAAAAAAATACCAAAAAAGAAAAAAGAAAAATCTATTTATTGTATAGCAAGAAGATAACTAACTTGAAGAAAAAAAGCCCCCAACCAATATTAGGCACACAGTCTTTGGAGAAAGGTTTATATAGGAATATGAACAAGGCACACAGTAGTAACATTCAGGGAAAATATAATATTTCCTTAAAAAAAAAATATATATATGTATAAAATAATCAAAAGTCAGCCCTCATGACCTAAGTAAAGCTGATTATATGTATACTGAAAAGGGAGAAACAATTCAACTCCAAAATCAAAAACTAAATACTTCATCTAAAAGATTTTCAAAAATCTCCTGGGTTTGGCTCCATGAGAGTTAATTTTCTTTCTAGAGGCTGGTTCAGTGCTGTTTTTGGATTTAGCAGGAGGATAATGTTGACACCACACTGATGTTTTAGTTGTTGCTAAGTTGTGCTCACCCTAAATCAGGGACTTTTCAGTGCCTCATGCTCTGCCAGTGAGGAGCTGCACAAGAAGCTGGAGGGGAGCACGGCCAGGACACTGCCCTGACCTGGCCAAAGGATGCTCCATCCCATGGGACACCATGCCCAGTGAATGAACTGGGGGGACTCTGGGGCAGCCAGGGCATGGGTCTGGCATCAATCTGCAAACTGCATTGTGCATCCCTTGTCTTTTTGGGTTTTATGGCACTCCCTTCCTCTCTTATTTATAATAATTATCATCAATAAGTATAATAATTATCATTATCATTACTATTATCTTTTATTTATTTCAATTATTAAACTGTTCTTATCCCAAACTATGACTTCTATGTTCTTTTCCAGTTGTCCTCCCCAACCCATCAGAGAAGGGAAAGAGAACAAGGGCCTGTGTTGTGCTTTGTTGCTAACTGGGGTTAAACCTGGATGAAATTTTCTATGACATTTTTTTATCCACAGGACACCACTTTTTTCTGGGCTGATATTCAGAGTTTCAGCACCACCACGTTAATGGGTGTGATCAGACGCAGGCTGTGATCTAATAACCGTGGTGAGATGCCTGCTGTCAGCATCAAAGGCTGCAGCTCTGGAGACTGAAATTCCAGCTGGGACTTTGTTGTGTCCTGTGTCACACAAATCAAGATGTTCCCGACACTTTGCTCTCTTATCCTCATCCAAACTTCACATTGTGGAGTCACTTTGGTGTGAAAATCACACATAGCTCTTGGGCAGGGCCAAGGTGTCAGGAATGATTTCACTGCTTGGAATTTGCCGGGAAGTGAGATCCACACAGGAGCCTTGGCTGAAATGGTGACTCAGTTTGGGAGGCAGATTTCTGCTCTTTTCTTACTGCTCATGGGGGAAAGGGGGGGAATGGGCGTTTCTTGGCGCTCATCAGGGTGAGACTATACATTTCACTGCTCATTTGTGTCGTTCTTACACAAGGAATGCACACTCACAATGATCACTGCACCCCATTGCTCCCAGTCATTGGATAAATAAGGACATTTTGAGCCTCCTTGCTCATCCTCTAGGAATGCCAGATGAGAATTGCTGCTGCACAAGTTCTGCCCTCCCTACATCCTATACCACCAACTTCCCAGAAGTGAAGCAGATTTATAAATGCTTTCCTGCTTCTGACAAGGACTCTTGGATAAGTTTACAACTGAGCTTTGTTTGCAGTTGATTTCTTCCTGTAACAAGCCTGTCCTCACCCTGGCATGGACGTGGTGATTTGATAGCTGTGTGGCTGTCCTGACACAGCAAGAGGGCAGTGAGAGAGGGAAATTACTGGACTTCCCCTGTTCTGAGCAGAGAACAAAGGGGAAGCTCGATGACTTTTGCTGTTTCAGGAGTCAGAGGGTCACACTGTCCATTTCCAGAGAGATGGCTCAGTCATTCTCAACCGTCTCCTTTTGTCCTTACCAGGAACAAAGCTCAGAAAACCACAAAACCCAGATGGTCTCTGCAGTTTGACTTCCTTCAGGCTTGTGATCAGCTGGGAGAAAATAAGGGGAGAGCCACTTTCTTTACAATGAAAATGTCAAATCCTTCAGCCATCTCATTGATGTGGAAATACCAAAGTTCTACAAGAACTGTCCAGTTCTGTGAGCAGGAGGGACTGGAGAGCAGCAGAAAAGGTGGAAAATTCTCCAAGTTGTTTCTTACTCCCTGTAGCCAATCTTTGGCAGAATTGTCATGGTCCTTTTGGTCACATTTATATTGAGAGCAAAGCCTTTGACACATTGGCTTTTACGTGGAAACATTCAAAACAATCTTTAAAATTTGGTTATATTTTCTATTTTTTTTTGTCACAATATACTTATGAACACTGCAACCCTACTATTAAATAAAGCAGAGGGACCAGAGTGAGCTCAGATAGATGCAAGAATGGAGAAGCTGGGTAAGCAAGATCCAGAAGAAACCTTAAAGAACTGGGAGTGAGATTCCAGAGGGAAAGGAAGATTTATGATTAACTGAGGATGGCTAAAATAGATGTTAAATAAGAGACAAGCATCAGTTATTCCTTCTCATTATGGGCAGGAGAAATGGGTTTACAAGGCAGCAGGGAGGAATTAGATCAAATATTAGGAAAAACATCACAGCTACAAAAAAATCTTCATAACTACAAGGAAAACCAGGCAGTGGATTTGGTTGCCAAGGGGAGGATGTGAATCACTGTCAGTGAAGATCTTTGTAGTTGAACTGCCATCTGTTGCAGAATTACATCTCCATTGTAGTGTTAAATTCAGGTTAAAACACTTAGTTACTGCTGTTATTGCAGTTAGAGCGAGTCTTGCATTACAGGTATTCATAATTATAGATAAACCAAGTGAAAACTGCTTTTTTGTTTTTGTTTAAAGTTTTGTTTTCTTTTTTTTCCCCCTTTTTGTTATTCCCTGTGTCTGTGAAGGATTGTGTAATAAAACAGCTGCTACATTTTGCTTTTCCTCCTATTTATCCATTACAGGAAACCACCAAAATATGGCAAATATAATGGGATAAGTGGGGAATATATTTCATGGTTCTTCCAGTAAAATTCCAAAGTCTGTCTGCATCCCAAGAAGCTGAATAAGGAATTCCTTGTAAGGAAAAGAGGTGCAGATATGCCTTAGTCTAAATGGTAGTGGAAAAAAAGTCATGGTGAGCTGTCCCTTCTCTGTTTATCACAGAATCATTAAATTATATTAAAATTTGAAATTTGTCTCTTCCTTTTCTCTCTGCTGCAAATATGGATGGTTTTTATCCTTACGCAGGGCTTTGTTTCAGGAAGATGTAAACTTCTAGAGGGTACCAAGAGCTTTAAGGGGTAAGCAAAAAGAGCAGTGATCAATTCTGATTTTTTAAAGATAGAACATAGGAGTGGGACAATAGAGAATTTGTGGAAAACCTCCCAGATTTCTCATAAAGACCTTGAGTCTTTGTACACTGCTGCTAAATTATGGAGCTACTCCAGGGTTAGATAAAATATGGCAGTCAGATCCTAGATATTCTAGAGATCTGTCTGTAAGAAAGGCTGAAACAGAGGCTTGGCTTATTGGGTTCATTTCAGCTTCTGTCTTTCTACTGAGCCCTGAAGTTAGTTTCAGGATTTCAAATATGCAGTCTTCAAAATTAAAATATTGATCTTCAAAATTAAAATATTGATCTTTCTAGAAAAACAGTTCAAACCTGTGTGTGAAAGGACCTTGAATCTGGTGGCTTGTAGGAAAACAGTCAGAATTTGTTCTTCTCCCAAACTTCAAAATGTATCATAATCATCACAGTTGAACCATTTCCACACTCATCTATGCTTTTATTTGTATATATATCTTGCTATTTTCCTTCAAAAGCTTTTATTCCAATTTTTCCCGAAGGTGAAAAATTTGTCTGAGCTGAGAACTATTTCTATGGCCCTTAGGTTGTAAAGAGAGAGCACTTGCATATTATTATGTCATTTCCTCAAATAAGGGTCTGTGTTGCAAGATAGAGGAGTTAATTATGGTTCTCTTTTCTCTTTAGTCGTTCCTGAACCACCACGTTGTGTAATTACTCAGCTACTACTGTGCAATCAAAATAATAATATGTTTCTTACTTTTCTCATCACTGCTGTAACCAGTTCAACCAGAACCCTTACTTTTTGGCCCAGAATGTGAGAGTGTGAAACCATGTGCAGAATAACCACAGGCACAGGCTCATATGTGCCCCACTGGCCACCAGGAGAGAAGAGTTGACTTAACTCATCTCCTGCCACTCATAATTAACACCATGGTCACCACTTGGGTGTCACTGACTTCATTGTTGGGGTTTTTATCCCTTCCAGTCTGAGCTCCCACTCTGATGGGTGCTGTGTGAAGATATCTGATAATTACTGAGTCTCTAGAAATTCAGATCTCTGAGCAAGAGGCTGGTCACTGACCTCACTCAAAGTTTGACCCTTCTTCTGTCCATTTATTCTAGAAGCAGCATATCATAAGAATTTTTAAATTAGTGTGATGGGTCAACCCTGTCTGGATGTGAGGTTCCCACCAAGCCACCCCATCACTCCCCTCCTCAGCAGGATAGGGAAGGAGGGAAGGAAATAAAATGGATACATCTCATGGGTCAAGATAAAGCCTGCTCAATAAAGCACAGGCCTCATACAGAAGCAAAGAAAAACAAAAGATTTATTCTCTACTTGGTGTCAGAAGGGGCTGTCCAGCCACTTCCTGGGAAGTAGGACTTTAATACACTTGGTTGCTGCTCTAGAAAACAAACACTGTGATAACAAATTCCCTTCCCAGGCCTTTCCCTTAACTTTTGTTACTGAGCACATGTGATATGCTGTGGAGCATCCCTCTGGTCAGGTGCTAGAGGTCAGGGGTGAGTTCAATTCCTAAATGGGCCATTCATTTCAAAATTGGACTGAATGATTCTTGTGGGTCCTTTCCAACTCAGAATATCCTGTAAGTAAGGTTTGGGTCAGTTGTCCTGACTGTGTCTTTTCCCAAGATCTTGCCCAAACCCTGCCTAGTGGTGAGAGAGAAATGTTGAGAAAAATCATAGAATCACAAAATGGTTTGGCTTAAAGAGAGCTTAGAGTTCATCTCATTCCAACTCTCCTGCCATGGCAGGGACACCTTCCACTATCCCAGGCTGCTCCAAGCCCTGTCCAACCTGGCCTTGAACACTTCCAGGGATCCAGGGGCAGCCACAGCTTCTCTGGGCACCCTGTGCCAGGCCCTCCCCACCCTCACAGGAAAGAATTTCTTCCTAACTCTAAACCAAGTTTCCTTCTTTAGTTTGAAGATATTTCCCCTTGTCCTGTCACTCCAAGCTCTTGTAAACAATCTCTCTTCATTTTTCTTGCTCCCTTCAGGTACTGAAAGGCCACAGCGAAGTCACCCCAAATCCTTCTCTTTTCCAGGCTGAACAATTCCAATTCTCTCAGCCTTTCCTCCCAGCAGAGCTGCTCCATCCCTCTGATCATCCTGGTGCCTCCCCTGGACTCACTCCAACAGCTCCATGCTCAGCAGTAGCCAAAATGCTCTTATGTCCCCAAAACCTTTCTAGCCACCAACAAACAGCCCAGCTGCTCTGTGGAAAATTAATTCCACTTCAGCCAGGCCCAGCAGAGTCAGGGACAAGGTCCAGACTGAAATCTGGGCACCTTTTTTTCAGCACCTAAACGTAGGTGTGCAGAGGGAGAAGTTTCTGACGGAGGCACTCAATGTCCTTGTCCTGACATGGTGCCTGTGGACATTTGAGAAATGCCAGGCTATTGAAGACACCCATGCTGATGGATTCAGGGAACACCTGTGCTATCCTGACCAGCTGGAAGCTCAGCAGGACGAACCAGAAGAGCTCAAATATCAATAACCACATATGTTCAGGTAACTGAATCCTGCCCCAGATGTCTGGGTGCACACTGAAGTCCACAAGGACCTTTTCAATGTGTCAGGTGATCATTTTCCTTTAGGAAGGTAAAAAAAGTCACCACCAAAAGAAAGATATCCAGCCATCCTTTATAGGTGTCATCACATTGCTGTTCACCCCAGTCATAAGACATCTGCACTCTGTGTTCTTGCATTAAAATGAATTGGATTCGTTAATGGGCAGCACAGACAGTGAAGCAGAACCACAAAGTCCTGACTTTTCCAGCATCCATGGTTAATCAGTTCCATTTTTGAATGTGTAGTACTCAGGTTTTGCCATTAGTCAAGGGGAAAAATAAATAAAGACCAAAAAAGCCTCAGTGATATCTGTCATCAGTCCATTTCTTCTTAACCTCTCCCATGATTATGATGTTCAGGGATTTACTGATTATCTTAACCTTTGGCCAATGATACAATCAAAAGAACAGCCAGTGCCCTTCCCAAAGTAAAATTTGGCAGTGCAATGGCTTGAAAGAAATAAATGTAATTTTGTAAAAGAACAGGGTTATAATTTAAGTAATGAAATTGCTATCCACCTGCTTAATTAAATACAAATGTTCCTTCCTGAGTGAATTTTGCTTAGTCTCTGGCCACGATAGCAATAGTTTATTAAAGAACAGTTAGAAAAAAAATATCCCAATCCTATTCTATTCAATGAAAAGATAAAGGCACCTAATGACTGCTTCAGTGAGTCTCTTTAGTTTATTATTAATATTCTAGCACTAGCTGTGATTTTCTGTGTGGTGTATCAAGAACACATGGGTTTGCTCCTTACTGAGAGCATGGCAAACATTCCTATTTCCACTGACTAAGACCTTTTAGTTTGCCAGGAATTGTTCCATTAATTTAGAAAAATAATACCCCTCTTGTGTTTTATTCATACTCATTCCTTCAGTAAAAATATTTTGTGATTTTATAAGGTTTGGAACATTTGTACAACGGAGCTCACACTGAATTTCATCTCAGAGACATGAGAGATAGTGACAGTTTCAATCTGTTTTTTAGAAAAAAAGAGGCAGAAAAACTGTCTTTTCTGTCATTACTTTCTGAACTTTAAAAAAAAAAAATTAAATCTGCTTTTCCTGCAAGTTTGACTAGGAAATGAATTCCTCATGTGGAAGAGAAAATATGACACTTTTATAAAATTCTCACATTCTACTCACTTTGCCCACCCCTAAAGACAACTCTGTTGGCAGAGCACTTCAAGGACCAATCTTCTGTGACTGATAGAATTCCAACAAAAAACAGGAAAACAATTTGAAAAGACTTCAAGACATCAACCACACCATTGTCCAGCCCCAAGGCAGTCCAAGACATCACTCCCATGGTGTTTGGCTGATCTTTTTCAAAACCCATCCAATAACTGAGATTCTACATTCTCTTCATTTATTAAAGGCTTTAACAATTTTTACTGACACAAAGATTTTTCCAGACATCCCATCCACAATTTTCCTCTTGCACCTTTAGCCAGTGTCCTTTTGCCTGATCTGACACAGCAAAATCATTCCTGTTTCCTTTCCAAAGGTCTTTTGAAATACAAGATGTGTCACGTCACTGTGGTGTGGTGGAAGGTGTCCCTGCCCACAGCAGGGGCTTGGAACTGGCTCATCTTTAATGTCCCTTCCAACCCAAAGCATTCCATGATCCTGTGGTTCTGTGATGTATCCACTTCATCTTCTCTTTTGGCAAAACCATTGCTTTCCTTCTGACCTTTCCCCTTACTCTGCATTTTCCTGGCCTCTTCTCAAACTCTCTGCTTGCCTCTGAGTTATTTCCTGCAGATTCAAAGCTTTCTTGAAAAATACTTCCTAAAAAGGTTTTATCTTCCACTGCTCAAGTTGCTCTGGCAGTTTGACTGCTTACCACCGTAAGTATTGTTTTATGCAGGAAAGAAGTGATTCCCTTATCCAATAATTTTGCCCTTTCTCCAGTTTTGTGACATCACTGACATAATTTACTCACCTTGTGTTGCCACCTCAACCCTTGGGGGCTTTCTTGGAGCCTGTTGATTTTTGCAGCTGTTTCTCCCATATTTTATCCTGAAATTATTAATGTGGAAAGTGAATCACTTTCCTTCTCTGTCATAAGGCACTGATTGAGTATGACCAGCAGATAATGAAGAATTATGAATTTAAGGACCATTTTTACAACTTGCAAGGTCCTAATGAGCAACTAATTAAAAGAAGACCAAGAGAGGGGGAGATATTTTGGACCGCACAGTAATCATTTTCTCATATTTCTGCATCCAAAAACTTCTGGGGTTTTTTTACCCCCTTAAGAGAAATGTTAAATGCAGCACTCAAATGGCAAAGTTGTGTGCCTGGAAACATCACTGATGGGCACCTGCCCTCTCCTAAATCTGGCCCCACTCCCCTACCAGGGGCTGCCTCCTCTCTTCCACTGCCAGCATTCATAGGTGCCCTGGGGAACTGATTCTGCTGGAGGAAAAAAAATGTTTATTTCTAGTCTGGATCAGCTCCCTGCTCCAGTTCCCTGCAATGCCCACAAATAGCTGTGGCAGGGAGAAATCAGCCCAAAACAAGTTGAAATGGGAGAGGAAAGAAGAGCTGAAGCACTGTGTGGTCAAGTAGCTGTGCCACAGCCTTGCTGCCAAGCAAAAAAATTATCCCAGTAGAAATAAAATCAATCAGGCATGCTGGCACAGGCCCCAGTATTCTAGTGCTTAAACAGATTTAATTTCACATAATAAAGAGTTAATGCTCTACATTTTGTGCTGTTTAAGCAGCTTTAGTTGAAATCCATCAGCCCATTTAATACATGATATGAGCAAAATGATCAGCCTCTTACACTGCAAGGAAAAATTAATGTCACTGCATAATTATTGACTCTGCATATTTTTCAATCTTAAAAATGACAATTCAGGGCCTCATTTATAAAGCTTCTTTAAGCTCTGGGTTGTGTAAAGTTTTGAACATTCCCTCTTTTCCTCAGAAATGAAACGTTCAATCGTCACGTCTGCATGGCAAAACCGCCTATTCTTGGAGCTGTGGTTAAATGAGGGAGGCCCAGCCTTCCTCCTCCCCTCCCTCCCCTCCCACACCTTCCCTCTGAATTTCAATAGTATTAAAGAATCATCAAGGCAATAAGAGACTCTCTGAGACAAAGGGAGAGACTGAAATTTCCTTTTATTTCTCTGTAGATTTGCTCCCAGTATTGCAAATTTCACCACAGCAGTCTGTGCCCATCAGGGTGACCTTGGTAGCCCACAGAAGCATTCCTGGCTCCATTTTCACTTTAGACAGTGCTGGTTGTATTAATGATTTAAAGAAAAATGCCAGCTGCAGCATTTTTTTCCCAATGTTGAATTCTAATATCTTTCTTTGGGCATGTTTCATGGGAAATATGAAGCTGCAGCAATGTCATTTCAGGACCTGCAACTATTTAACTCAAATTGTTTGCTTTTAGCTTTGGAAGATCCATGGGGTTTGTGTGTCAATGAAGTAAGTTGTTACTGCCTTTTCTAGTTAAATTGTGAAATAATAACTTAGAGTGTTAAGGCTTCCTCCATCTTTCCATCATCATAAGAAAACTAAAATCATGAATCATGGACTGGTTTAGATTGAAAGGAACCTTAAAGGCCATTCAGTTCCAACCCCCAGCCATGCACAGGGACACCTTTCACTATCCCAGCTCTCCAAGCTCTGTCCAACCTGGCCTTGAATATTTCAGCTATAGATTAATCTGTGTGTAAATGTCTTTGTAAGTACAAGAGTTTCCCCAGAGAAGTTGTGGAAACTCCATTCCTGGAAGTGTTGAAGTCCAGCCTGGATGGGGTTTGGAGCAGCCTGGTGTTGTGGAGGGTTGGGACTGAATGATTTTAAGCCAAAAATCCAAGCCAAAGCATTCTGTGATTCTGTGATGATGGAGGGGTCTTGTAGAGGGACAAAAGTGACAGGAAAAACCCCCAAGAGGTTTCTATAAGTTTTGGGATGTTGTTCTGTGCATAGGGACAAGAGTGCAGAAACAGGGATGGCAGGGCTGGGTGGAGGCAAACAACAAATTGTTGTGAAATCAGCCAATATTTTATAAACTACGCAAACTTTTAACAAAAAATAAAACCATGCCACAAAAACATGCAAGAGAATCCTTGAAAGTGCCAGGTTTTCACCTTTGGAAAGCTCATGGGGAGAAAAGCAGCTCCTTTTCCTGCATATCCAGTGTCTCCTGTGCAGGTCTGCCATCCTGAAGGCAAACTGCCACCACTAGAAAACTTGGCAGAGGAGCTGCTGGAACAGGGAGCGTGCTGCTGGTGGAGGTGATGAGTGGAGAGGCGATGTAGTAATTACTGCTCTACTACGTGCCTGCCTCTGCTCAGGAGGAGTGTGGGAGCAGGCTGGCTGAGCTGGTGGTATTCAAGGACTGGTAGGAAGTGAGAAGTTGGTGCCTGTGGAAAAATGGTCCTTCAGATGTGCTTTTATATGATGAAACTAAGCAGCTCCAAGTTCTGTTGGTTGTTGTGGAAACTTTTTTTGTTTAAATGTAAAAAAAAATAATTTTATGCAGTAATAATACAAAAATGACCCGTAAGCTCGTTATTTTCTTTTAGACGTGTCTTTCTGCTTAACCACAAACAGCTGGAAATTTGCACACAACAGCGACAGTAGGAAGGAACTCATTTTAATGGAATGTCTGTGCTGCAGAGTGGCAGAATAAGGCTGAAAATACAGAAAAGCCAGGTTTTCCAAAATGATCCACGGTGATCAGAGTTCCCATATGGTAGATTTCAGCATAAAACCCCTCTGTACCAATATTCATTCTGCCTGAAAAATGAAAACCTTTTGAGATATCTTACACTGGGCTTCCTCTGTGCTCCCTCCTAGGATGAAAAGCGGCAGGCAATGACTCCTGAGGTTTTTATAGGCATGACTTCAACAGCACTGAATAAACACATGGAGTGGTTCAGATGTGGTGGCTGAAATGGAAAATTCTAATGTGGACACCAGAAGCTTACTCAGAGGCAACTTATTTTCCTAATACTTGGACCAAGAAAGTACATCCCCATGGAATGGGAGATGTTGCTCCTCTGAAAAGTGTCTGTTTATTGTTGATCCTTTTTCAAACACTGAAGAATCCTCTGTGTTTTGCCTTCAACTCAATGCCCAAATGGGTACACAGCAAAGTTTGTGCTCACATGCCTGTCAGTAGGCTTTGATTTTGCATTTTAAAGTGTAGCACTGTGGTCATTGCACTCCATAAAAACACTCAGATAAACTGAACCCACACTAAGAAAAGGTTTCATTATAAAAAAATGATAATAACTGTTCGGAGACCATTTCTCTTATGCCAGTCATGTTGGTTTAATATGGGATTAGTAACATTTAGAGCTGTCCATCCCCCCTAAAACCATTTTCTCTTAAAAGAAAGAAATTAATCTTGCCAGGAGAGTAGAGAATTCCCATAATCTTGGCATCAATCACTCAATTCATCCAGTCTTTGAGCAAAGTCAAAAAGTTGCAAAGCTTAAACACAGCACAGAGAATTGTTAATATTTATCTCCCACTTCACATCCCTGTTACGTCACTTCTGTGCAAAAAGATAAATGCTTCAAATCAGCAACTGAGAGGAGAAAGAGAAGTCAAAAAGCAGGTGAAAGATGCTGAGAGAGGCTGAAGAAATGAGGTCTGGCTCTTGCTTTGGAACATGAACTCTTGTTCTTTATACCACTGTGCTCTGCACACCCTTAGTCTGGCAGTGCTTGTAAGTAATTGCATGGGGAAAAAAAAGCTTTTACTTCATTGTTTCAATAATTGTTCATTTCCTTGTGGGAGCAGATGGTCAGATGCAGTTTTATTTTTTTATTTTTTTCTTATCAGTCTCTTTTCTCTCTGTTTGCTTTGGATTCCAGTTAAACAAGGCAAGATGCAATGAAAAGTGTGAACAGCAGCAGAAGGGGCCCATGTTGTAGATCTTTATATCAGTTTCTTTCTCTGCTTTCTTATGACACACTCAGTAAAGAGAAACACATACATAATTGGCAGAAACTCTTATTTTGTGTGTGTGGGCTTTGAAAGACAGTGACAAAGAAGAAAAAACTGGAGGAGGACTGTTACACCAGAGCAGCTGAGTTTGGATAGAGTTTTCTTTAATTTCACATTATGCAGGTTTTTTGTTACAAATTTTTCTGCCTTGGTGGTAGCATTGATGTTATTTGGGAAGTGAGCATCTGAGATGCTGCAGGTAACAAAAGAGTGGAACCAGCAGGGATGTTTAGGGCAGATTTAGAAAGATCCAAAGCCATTTAAAAGCTTTGAGGTCTTGGTGATATCTCACTTTGGACAGAGATTGGCAAACCAAGGTCCAGGATCACAGCAATATCAGGAAAGGTTTGTGCAAATTGTGGGCAGGTTATAATCTTTGCTTTTGAGAATAATCACATTTTCAGCATCTTCTTTTTGAGATGCCTTCTCTATATCCTTTCTTCTTTCCTGGAAATCTCTTCCCTGAAGGGACATTTCACGAGGGGTGGCACAGCAGCTTGGTATGTTTTTTTTCTTCATTGAGGAAAATAAAACACTGTGAAATGACTGAACAGACTTTTTACTGATGTGAAACAAGAGACTCCTTTGTGTCACCTGTGTGACAAACCCACTTCCCTGTAGTAGGAGTAGATAAGTGTGATTGCTATTAAGTAGAATATCAGGATTCAGTGCTAATGCTTAAAAATATGACTGAAGGTCTCTGTAAGAACCTGCCTCATTTACTCAAGAGAAACAGAATTTTCTTCCACAACTTTGTGTTGCTTACTATATTATTATATACTGATCAAAACCAAGTCTATGTGTTAGTGTATATTGAAAATCTCCTAGCATGTTTTGCATATTAGAGGATAGGTAAAAGCCCTCATTTGGGTATAAAATGGTGGAAAATCAGCCCTCTGTTTTTGTTGTGTAATTTGTTTGTATGCCTTCTCTGGAAAACATGAACTCAGCTCCTGGAGATGTTTGGAATGCTTAAGAGGCTGACTCTCATCTTAAACTGGGGGTTTGCTAGAGGTAGTTAAGTGCTTTGTGGTGATAAATATACCTAAGACACAGCCTGGGAGTGGAATAAATCTTTTTAGTTTATTTAACCTGAGTTTCTGTCATATCAGATCTGGCACTCAGTGTCTGCTCAGGCAGTGGTTAGTACTGACTTGAAAATAAACTGTGATAGCACCTCCTAAGGCTGGTTCTTCTTGAAGGAAGAGGCAACAATTTAAATACCTGGTACTTGATCAGCCTCATCTTTTTATTTGAGATGCATGGGCTAAATAAAGTGTTCTCACAATCTGGAGACTTAGAAAGTAAAAGAGAAAAAAAAAGGCTTTCCTGGACTTTCCTGGATGGGTAAATGAGCCAAACAAGCTTTGCTCTTGTCATGAACATTTCAGAGACCAAAGAGAGTTTTGACAGGCGAAATCTAGCAATGCTTTCTGCCAGGAGAAATAATTTAGGATAGTGCAAATGGGTGCATTTCCTCTTGCAGAGGTTTTTCTGGGCACAGTTCACTGAACCAAGAGAATGTTGTAAAAGAGATTTTCAGTAAATGGTTTGACTGTTTTTTCTACTGACTAATGAAGATACTTCTTGCTATAGTTGTCAATACACTGTGGTTAGGGAGTTCCCCTGCAGTCATTGTCCACGGTGAGTACAAGGGGAGAAAGAATATATGTTGGCATGAAAAGAGGCATCAAGACAGCAAAGCTTTTCAGGACAGATGCCAGATTTTACAAATTACAAATTGAAATTTACAAATTACAGACTTTTCGGTAATTCTGCCTGACATTGCATTTCTTAGTGAAGAGAAACTGAGGCTCTCCCTAGACTCCCTGGTTTTACTGATCTGGATGACATCCCTGGGGCATCCCACATGTCAGATCTCCACCTCCTGGGGCAGGGCAATGTGTGTGCTCTANTCCATCCATCCCTCCCTCCATCCCTCCCATCCACCCACAGTTACCCTCCTGTCACACACACACCAAATTTCATTCAGCCTGGAGAAGGAGCCCTGCTTTTCACTGCTGCCTTAAGCTGATCCATGGCACTGCTGCCTGCAAATTTGGCAGGAAAACCACATCCTCCTAAAAGTGCAGTAAATGGGAAGCAGATGATCTTGCCAGGGCATACAAGTGGAGATAATGGTATTTTTAACTACCAGGGCCCAAACCCCAGAAAAACAAATGTTGTGTAGTTAATCCAGTGCTCTCCAGCAGCCTGAGAGCCTCAAATTTTTGGTCAATATGCAGTTCAAATGCTCTGTAGGCCACCATGAGACATGGACATTAACATGGAAGGGAAACACCAGCTTATTGGAAAGGATACAATCTGTCCTCTGAATGAACTGAAAACTAGAGAGTTATTTTCCAAATTCCCTGAATATTAATCTTCTCTGGGTGGAAGAAAACTGAGCCATATGCCTGCCACCTGTTCATCATGCAAGTCTGATCCTGGGTTTATTTTCTGTTTTGTCTCTGTATTTATGTCTATATTCATACATGCAGAGCACAGCAGCACCAGTGGCCAGAGTGTAGAGATAAAATTCAGAGTGTCTCTGATCACAACTGATCTTTTGGGGCTGGGATACTGGTTAAGGCTGGACAAGGCACATATCTGTAATCTGTGTGAAATAATCCTGTGCACTCCTGCCCAGTGGGTGCATCCTCAGCGGTCTGGGTGTAACAGCCTGGGCACACTTTGTCTTTTTCTGCCCAAAGTTCTCTGGATGCCTTCAGATCCTTCTGTGGTTCCCATATAAGCATAAAAAAAGGACTAAACAACTGAATGTTTCCTGCTATTAAAACCCTGGGTGTCACTTTTTGTCTTTATACCATCGCACCAAACCAACAAATGCTTTGGTGCAGAGTGGTTTTTTTCCCCAATAAAGGAGTTTTGCCTCCCACCCTGTGTAAAGAAAGGCAGATGGCAGAAGGGAGAGAACAGATTCACTCCTTTTGGAGTGAAGAGCTCTTTCAGGAGACAGTTTTGCAGTTATTGTCTGTGATTTCATGTTGATGCTTCTTTGGAGGTTGGCAGGGGTTTGTCTGTGCACAGGTTCTGCAGCATTTCCTGCCTATGAACCCTTCACTGATAAGAAAATGAGCCTGGCCAGGTGCAGTGTCTCTTTCTGGGGCCAGATTTAACAAGGTCCAGCTAAAGTTAGGGTGTAAATGAATCCTGCACTCAAATTCTAGCAAAGAAATCTTTTATTATGAATGTAGCCAGAGGAATTTATAAACTTTACAGAGCTGTAACTACCAGCTTGTGCAGAGATGGTGGCAGCCTTTGGATGGAAACCCTAAGCACTGTTCTGTGTCCTTAAACCAGCCCTGTTAGATGCAAAAGTAGGTCTGGACTTGATGCCTGATGACTTCCCATCCAACCCCTTCTAAATATCCCCCAAAACTCTTCTCCCTGTAGGTTGCTGGAAATGTCCACCCAGAATGTGATTTTATGGTAGAGCTGAAGAAAAAGGAGGCTGAATGTGTGGAGGCCCCACAAGAGCATGGAAATGCAACATCACCAGGTATCCATCCATGTGTGAGGAATGAAGGGAGGGAGAGGGAAGGGACCAGAGTCAGAACATGGCCAGGCTGCCAAAGCTCATGAGGGTTTTATTTATAGCCCCATATGTCATTGTATTACCAGCTCTTCTTCCATCTCCTCCCATTCCTTCCCATTATTTTCTTTTTTCCACAGCCCTTCACATTCAAATATGGACAGTCCATTTATCAGAGTGAATCCTTGTGTCCTTGTCCAATTCCTTGGCATCATGCTTGCTTGCTTGTGGGGGTGTGTTGATCTTTAAAAATAGGGCAACCCCTGAACAATTACAGTGATCTGATCTTTCTTCCAGCATCACTTTTCATTTATTCTATTCTTTCTGAAAACTCACCTCAGTCCAACACAGGGGTCTGTCTAAAGCAGATTAAATAGCACTCTGGGGGTGTTTATTTCACATATTAAAAACTGTGGCTGAACTATTTTTATAAGATATGGAAGGGGTGGAGTGGCAAAGTTTAAAAAGGCTTGGGGTTTTATTTTGCTCAAATTTAACCTCATGCTTAAAAATAAATTTTGCTTTCTGTCTGAGGTTGCAAGAGAACTTGGGACAAATTGCTGTGCTGGCCAGAGGCAGATGCTGGAGAGATTCTTGCCTTGCCATGTCCAAACATCCTCTTTCACTTCATGAAGGAGCCAGGTGATGTCCTGCCATGGTTTCTCCTGTTGTGTGTCTGGCAAGAGCATTTCTATAAAGGGAGGGTGAAGACAGAGCATTTCATGTCCCCATGAGTTGGATCAGAGAAGTACTGGGAAGATTTTAGGAGGATCTGGGGGACCTTAGCAGTTCTCATATTTTTAGGGTTATCCACAACCAGATTTGATTTCCATAGTCTCTGATGAGGCCCTTGATCAAAAATATACTGAAACACAAGGAGTGATTCCATTGGTTTCCACGTGCTTTGGGATCAGTTTTGATGCAGGAGTTTCCTACAAAGCTCATCTGGAGGCTGTCTAGGTCACAACTTAAGCTTGGGGTTTCTTGAGATTTATGCTGTGATTTGTGGGATGGAAATGAAAGGCAGAGGAATGAACAACGTGATTGTTCTTTGAGACCAAGGTTGGAGATACAAAGCAGAATTTAGGCCTTGGAGCAGCACATGTGTTGCAAAACTGCAAACAAATGCCTTTGTGTCTGCTTCCTCTCTGGGTGAGCATGGCCAGTAACAAACTGCGAGCCCACAAGGAGCAAACCTTCCAGGAAAAACCTGGATTTGGCAATTCCACAAGAAAAAGAAGCTGCAAAGCCCAACCTCTGCCACTTCCAACACACGCTAGCTATAAAGAGGGATAAGGAAAATCCCTTTCATCTGTGCAGATTCATTTCCTGCCCTGGGATTCTCAACTTCTCCTTCATTTGACTCATAAATCTTTTTTTATGGAAGTGTGTTGTCCTGGTGGAAGGACCTGCTTATCCCAGCTTCTGATCTGCTAGGGATGGGTAAGCCCCAGGGAATGAGAAGGGATATGGTAGAAGAGTGAGTGCTGTGAAAAGCAGAAATTTATGGAGCAGTGTTTCCCAATCTTCTCCAATGTGCCTGATATAATTCCTTCCTTAGCCCTTCCCACTTTTACTCCTTCACCTTTGTTCTCTCCCTTCTTCCCACTGTTTGTCTATAAATAAAATTCAAAGTTTTGTGTCTGATGACCTAAATGTGCAGAGGAAAATTGTCCTACCAACTCTGTGAGATGCTAATGATCCTTTTCTCCTGGTACAACTTTATACCAGCCAGAGGTCTTCTGGTTTTGATTTTCCATATTATCTGGCCCCTCACTGAGAAAATTAAATACTTCTTTTTTAGCTGGGATGATAAAACGAAACTGCACAAAGAAGGGCTGGTCTGACCCATTCCCTCCCTACCATGTGGCCTGTCCAGTAGAAGATGAGATTCCTCTTGAAGAAGTAAGTTTAATTACATAAATAAGTGTGAGTGGTGTGCTGATGTTATAGCATTCTGTTCTATTCCTGAAGGTCACTGCAGAGAGAAACTCAGAAGAAGCTGAAATTTCTAAGTAAGGGATATAATTCCAATTTTTTACACTGGCCACCTATTTTGTAAGATAACTAAGAGTGTTTTATTTTTCAAGTGTAACAACAATAAAGCCAGCTGCAAACTCACAAATATAACAGGCAAAGATGTATCACAAAATGTTCATAAAATGTGAATTAAGACATTTCTGTAATATCAGTCAGCAAGATGAACTTGTAGTATCACAGCATCTGAAAATGTGCTATTTTAAGGCCACTGTTCCAAATGTAGCGATATCTAAGGACAAGGGATTTTTTGGCGTCTCATCCTACATGAAATATCCAATTCAACAATGGAAAAAAAAAGTCCCAAAATCTCTGTGAAGCAGATCAGAATTTGACATATTTCTTCAGCCAGATTTTCACTGTTGGTGATATCTCGAGGTTACATGCACAGGGACAATATAGTGCTTGACCCATAATGAATAAGGATAAAAACATGGTTCATATCACCATGGGGAGATTTTGCACAGGCTGCCCAGAGCAGCTGTGGCTGCCCCTGGATCCTTGGAAGTGTCCAAGGCCAGGTTGGACAGGGCTTGGAGCAGCCTGAGACAGTGGAAGGTGTCCCTGCCCATGGCAGGGGTGGAACTGGATGTTCTTTAAGATCCCTTCCAACCCATTCTGTTATGATTCTATTATTTTACCTAGAGCAAACTCTTCAGCTTTAGCTTTATCCACTTCAGGAGCTGATTATTTTTTGGTTTACACATCTCATTTGTTGCCAGCTATGGTCAGCCTAGCACAGTTTTGATGTTTCTCATGGAGTGCTGCATCCAGACTTCTTGGCAAGCTTTGGAGCTCTGAGGTATTTCTGTGAGCTCAGGCTGGAATTGGGCATAGTCAGGGATTTGGGTAATTGTATACAACTCACAGTTCATCCACTAGACAAAAAAACCCCATTATTCCTTATTTCCAACACATTTAACTTCATCAGTCTCAAAAAACTACTGTGAAAGTCAGAGCTAATCTCTGCACCATGGTGTTAGTGCTTTGGTCAGGATCAGGTGGGAATTTTCCAGGGATATCTCTTGGCTGTCCCCACTCACTGCATTCACACTGAGGGATGCTCTCACAAAGGATAATCTGGCTTCTTATGGATAAAACTGAACTGGAAGGCAAATTCAGGGTGCACCTGACCAATAATAAGAGTTTGACCCATTGGATTAGACTGTGGATAATCATAAATCTGCACACATGAGTCCTTGGCACAAAAGGTTTCACTCTACTAATCCAGGAGAGATATTTGAGGTCCCTTCCAACCCAAACCAGTCAAGGATTTATTATTCTATGACCTGCTCTTTCTAAGGCAGGTGTAGTGATAGATCCTTTTTGTTGGTCACAGAAACCAATAAATTCTCATTTTCCAAAGACATTGATTGTCTTCTGAGAGTGCTTTCCTTCATTAACTGTAAAAGAAGAAAAATGAGAAAAAACAGGATTGTATTAATAATTAAACAGATGTGGCCAGGTTCTTCTTGTTCTACTACAGACTCATATTTAGGCAGCTAATTTTTAAGCACCTAAATATATTAAATAAATCCTTCTCAATGTCAGTTTTATAATGCCTAAAGTTCCACTTTAGGCTCAAAATGAGCATCTCCCCTTCCCCAAGTGAACTGTAGGAATTCACTGCACAGCTGTGCAGATTTTAGGTTATAAAAGCATTGAAATGGGACCCAAGAGACAGACCATGTTAGACTGGAGTTAGATTTGCAGCCTGGAGCTCATTCATTCTATTTTCTGCTCTCATCTGATAGCTGAAGTCAACTTATTCTCACTCAGGGATCATGTCTGATAGAGGAGCCACTTAAATTGAAATGGATTTTGACTGGCATTCCAACTGAGCAGCAGTTGAGTTTGGCAGCAAGAAAAACAGAGGAAACAACCCCAGAAAACAAACAAACAAACAAAAAAAAAAACCCCAAAAACAACCCACCACAACACAATAAGAATTGAAAGGAGGAATAGATTTTTTCCAGCAAAAATGGAAGTAAGGAAACAGAGAGTAGGAAAGTGGAGAAAAATAGAGAAAGGCTGACAGAATTCTGTATTCATCATGCTGCCAGCAGCATTGTCCTGCTACTGCTGGGGAGAAAAGATGGTATAAAGTACAGCATTTATAAAGATTGCATAAGATTTTTAACAATGCCTTTTTGAAAGACTGGTGTGGATTTTTATGTTTTTATGAATGAGCTTCAAACTACTCGGATCAATTCATGTTTCAGCATCAGACTGGGCTGTGTCCACACGACTGTGGAATGGGACCAAACAAACGAAACATCATGAGTGATTTTAGTTGAATTTTGCTGTGGGATTTGAAGAGGGATGACAACAGAATGGAAGCACCAAACAAAGCAAAACTGACAGAATCAGTGAAAAAGTTGTCATGTAACAGCAACTTGTGTGACAAATCATTCTCTTCTTTTGCAGCAATCCTACTTTTCTACTATAAAGATCATCTACACTGTGGGATACAGCGTGTCCATCACCTCCCTCATCATTGCTGTGACAGTTCTTATTGCATTCAGGTAAAGGTGTCCTCTAACCTCGATTCTTTTTACACTTCTTAATTTCTTAGACCGTAGAAGACAAAATTAGACATAACAAAATAATATAAATAGAAATTCCCATGAATAAAAATTAAAAAATTCCAGACATGTTGGTTAAATAATATGAAACTGAAGCTGGAAATTAAAAGGCATCAGAGAGAGGCAGGAATAAGAAGATTCAGATCTGGGAAATAAATCCTGTCTGTCTCTTGGCAAAACTCAGCAACTCACTTTGATCTTGAAGAATCAACAGAAAAATTTACTTGCTTTAGGCTGGAATGAAGATTTTTTTCATAAACTATGTGTGCCTGCTTGTCATGGCTCCAGGGAATTTTTAATAAGAATATACACCAAGGTCTTGATTCTGAATGAATGTTCCTATGGCATTGTATAGATTAGTATTAAAAAATTTACCACTAAACAGCACTAAAGTTAGTTTCAGAATTTGGTCACATTTGGTGAGAATACTTTCTTACTAAGTTATCCATCAATTAGGTGTTTTCAGGTCTAATTCAGAGTATTAAAAGTATTTTATAATTTAATGTAGATTTAATGTAGATTTAATGTTTGCCCCCATGTGGGATTTATTTTCTTCATCTTTGTTTATTTCTTGTATTTCTGTGAGACAGAAAACCAAAACAAAACAAAAAAGGGGGAAAAAGGCAGGAGTTTTATTATTATGCTGTGAGAATCAGGGTTCTCTAGGGAAAGTTTCTTGACCTCTGCTGGTTCCTAGTTCATGTCTGGAAGCCAGCAGATATGTTTATTGACATCCACTCTGACCTCAGGAAAACAAGCCAGCCCAAATGAGGGGAAAGAAAGAAACAATGGACATAAGGAGACACAGTAATTCAGAGGAAAAAGTCATAATTAACAATGGGCTTGACATTTGAGGTCAGCAATAAAATTCTGCACACTCTAGGTGAACTTCCAGATTAAGTGACCCTCTGAATACTGGGTCTGGATGGAATTCAGCTTCTAGTGGAACTTTCTGATTATTAACTAAAGTCCTCACGTCCAAATGAAAACATGAAGTTGAAGCTGTATAATGCCTTCAAAAATCTGTATTTAGTAAAAATTTAATCTTAGTTAACAGGGAATTTAAGGTAGATGTGTAAATTGAATTTAAAGTGCATGTGCCAAATTGTTTTAAAGCTCTTCTGTGCTTTTACTTAATTCATCTAAATAACTTTGGCAAAGTAAGGAAAAAAATATAGTTCTGGTTAACAAGGAAAGAGATTAGGATGTAGATGTGGCTGATTTGCTTCACATGTGGACGGTTTCTGCCTCTCTCTGAAAGAACTCAGTGGATCAAAATGTTCTTCATAAATGTTTCTGGAAGTGCCTGAGATAAAACAAGAGCTTATTGTTTATTTTAATTACTGCCTGCACAAGTAAGTTAATTATCACAGAGGGACCTCTCTTCTTTTCTTCCAGGAGGCTTCGCTGTCCCAGGAATTATATCCATGTGCAGCTCTTTTTTACCTTCATCTTAAAGGCTATTGCCATTTTCATTAAGGATGCTGTCCTTTTCCAGGAGGAAGGCATTGATCACTGCAGCCTCTCTACAGTAAGCACATGAAAACAGGATATTGTGGGATTTGATGGTTTTACATACCATTTATTTATGGTTTCACTTTTCATGCCTCTTTTTTACTACTTATTGGGTTTTTTTTCCCCTTCTAACCTGGTAATGAAAATGATATAATATTTTTCAGTACATTTTACTTCCATATATATGTACATTATGCCTTCCTATATTCTTAAAGCCTCAATTTGTGATATTGCAGCACTCTAAATAAAATTTGGACTCTCACATGGCAACAAAGTAATATCATTACACTGTTATGTTTCAATGATCTGAAGCCTAAAACTGAAGATCTCTGAGTACATCAAAGAACAACTTTAAAAGCTTATTCTACTGGAAATGTGTGATTTTCTGTTCTGGTTGGAAGCTCTGATATGTGAAGCACAAAGCACTCAAGGTACCAGGCAATGAATTTAGCTTTCCTCCAGCCCCAGGTCTTGGCAATGTGGCAATGGTTTTCATTAAAAGGTTTGTGGGATGGTTCTGCATTGCTTACAGCCACACTGAATTTTAGAGCCGAGCACAAGGAGAAAACTGGGTCCTTGGACCTTAATTCAAGGAGCATTTGACACTGAAAGTTCACTCAAGTCAGTGCATTTGTGAGAGAACTCATGTGCTTGGGAGCCCAAGTTGTATTTCTAACATGGAGATAGAAAGCAAAATGCAGTGGAGATTCCAAGGTGTTATGATGGCTAAAGCCTTACTACTCAGAAATCAATTTTACATTTGAAACTCAGTTTAAACATCATTTAACAGTGAGATCTTGATCTTGGTAGAACTCAGCCAATATAACAGATGTCTACTCCATGTTCAAATCAGAGAGATGTGTCTCCAAGCAATGCCTGAGCTATGACTCTCCTGTTCCCCAGACCCAGTGCAAGATCTCTGTGGTTTTCTGTCACTACTTCATGATGACCAATTTCATGTGGCTGCTGGTGGAGGCTCTCTATTTAAACTGCCTGCTGTTCTCATCTCTTTCTCATGGGAGAAGATATTTTTGGTGGCTGGTTGTCTTTGGCTGGGGTAAGTGTGGATTTTAGGAAATTAGTAAAAGGCAAGGTGTTAAATGAGGCTGTGCAGCCTGGAGAAGAAAAGTCTTCACAGAGATATCAGAGCAACTTCCAGGGGGTACAAGAAAGCTGGAGAGGGACCTTTCCCAAAAAATGGAGTGATGTGACATGGAAATCCTGTACTGTGAGGGTGGTGAGACCATGGCACAGGTTCCCCAGGGAGGTTGTGGAATCCCCATGCCTGGAAGTGTCCAAGGCCAGGTTGGATGGAGATCTGAGCAACCTGGGACAGTGCAAGGTGTCCCTGTGGGTTGGAACCAGGTGATTTTTAAGGTGCCTTCTCCTCCAGGCCATTCTATGACTCTATGATTCCATGGTTCTATGATTCCATAATTCTATGACTATGATTTTATGATTCCACAATCCATTCCCATTAAAAATACTGGATATTGAACCCAACTGATCTAGCTAAAGTACCTAACCTGGGCATTGCTTCTGTTTTATTTTTATGCGCATACTAATGAGAAGCAATCAAGTTTTTAATGGCAATAAAGCCCCTGTGAAAGGGGTGGAAAATCAATATATTTGAGAGTGCACAAGGAGACATCCAGTCTTAACCTTTTTCTTCACCCTACTGAAAACACTGATAATTCTAAGGAGTTATCACAAACACCACAATTCAATGTGCCTTGCTCCTGTTTGTGCAGAATAGTTACACAGTCTGGGAAAGGGAATTGTTTTCTCCTAAGCAGGAACTTTTTTATTCCTGATATTTCTACAGCCCATCTTTTGCCCTGAGCTATCACATGAATGAAGCTGCTCTGTCCACTAAATAACAGCACAGGCAGTGAAACAGAAACACCTTCCTGATTGTGTTGTTGTCTGGAATAAATGGAATTGTTCAGATTTAGAAATTTGAAACCAAGTGGGTGCCCACAGAGAGTTGCTGTGTGAAGGAAGAAGCAGAGAATTCCTCTGTGGCAGGTGAATGCACTTGGCCAGAGGAATTTTTTGGTTGGTTCAGGGAGGGAAATCCATGCCTGCTGCCACCAAAGGTTAAGGTAGGCCTGACAACTCAGCAAACAGAATCACTTTTTGTGTTTAAAACAACTCCTGTTACAGGAACTGACCCCAAAAGATAATTGCAGCTCTCAAAAACAAGTGATCTGTATCATTGCAGCAGCGTTTCAGAGGAAAAAGCTTGGATTAATTATACTTTATTTTAAAATGTCTGACAGGTTTTCCAACATTTTTCACCCTTATATGGATATTGACAAAATTCTACTTTGAAGACACAGCGTAAGTCATTGTTTCCCACAGTATTCTGTATTGTTGGGTTATATTTTCAACTGATTGCAGTGATTCCATGCACATCTTTTTCTAAACTCTCATATTCACAGATGCTGGGATATTAATCAAGGCTCTCCTTATTGGTGGCTAATCAAAGGACCAATTATAATTTCTGTGGGGGTAGGTACTTCTGAGTTTGCTGATATCACTTAGAAGATAAAAAAGCTTTTGTATTAAAATTGGGTTGCTGTTTGCTGAGTTGTAGGAAGGGGAATGGTAAATTTCTACTGTTAACTGCCTGTGCCCAATGCAAACTAAAAAGTTGTCTGTCAAACAAATTAAAACTTTCCCAGAATTGTCAGTTTAGTTGAAATTAATAGCAAGTTAGTGAACTAAACCCTCCTAATAATATTTGAAAACAAAATTTTAGCAAAAGAGCCCAGACTCAGCCGTAAATTTTTAATACAAAACTTTCAAGGGCAATAGGTTTCTGTTCAGAGCAGATAATGGCTCTTGAGCTTGGCATTTATTGAATAAACTGATGGGCTTTAAATGATTATCATAGATGATTACTCCCACAAGTCGTTAAACCCAAGCACTGTTTGAGAAAGCAGTTAATGGATGACCCTAAAGGCCAGCTATAAAAACCTTAATTTAATTGGAGGACAGATGCATGCAAATGAGAGGTATGGAATCAGAAAGCTTTGGGTTGGCAGGGATTTTAAAGATACACACAAATAATGTGAGGAAAGAATCTCAAGTTGAATTCTGGTCAGAGCTCGCTGTGTTTCAATAAAATATTTCATGTCTTACCTCTGTTATTCCTTCTGCTGGAATATACAAAGAGCATTATTAATGGATAGAATGAGGTTGGACTCTGGTTAAAGGAGGACATTCTTAGGCAAAATTAAATGTTCAGCCTCACCTAAAGAACAGCTGGTGTGTACAGACACTCAAAAAATGCACAGGGAGATCCCTCTGATGGTGGAAAACTGAGCAGCCTCACAGACTTTGCATAAAGCTGTGCCAAATTACAATTGTAGAAGATTTGATTTGCAAGTTAGGATTGACCCTAACTGCTTTGGAGCTGAGCTAATGCTCCTCAGAGGCTCCTTCAGAGCCAGCAAAGGGAAATATGCACTTTTGGCAAGTGATTCACCTGATTTAAAACAAAAATCTACCTTGGGAGGAGGTGACCTGCCCCCAACCCCACCTGAAGCTCCTTTAACTCTCCTGGCTGCTTCTCCACTGACTCCAAAGGCAGAGCAGCTCTGATGGAAATATCTCATTGTAGAGGTATTTAGGCAGAAAATTCTAATAATGCCCAGAGAGATCAGCCAGAATTTAATGCAATATTTTTTGTCTAAGGAGAATCCAACTGATTTGAGCTACAAAGGTAAAAGAGATTCACACAATATTGGTGAAAATATTTTGCTGAACAAAGTGAAATTCTCAAGTTTTCATCTTCAGCCATTTCTTCAAGCAGGAATGCAACTTCTTTAAATACTTGAATGCTGACAACAGGAATAGCATTAATGACCTTACACTGAAACTGCACAAATTAAGTTGTAAATAATAAAAAATAGAAAACCCACCAGATTTTCACTGCAAAGTTTTAAATCAGTTATTAACCTTTTCTTTTTCTTCCGTCTCGCCCCTCAAATGCTGTGAACAGGTCAATTTTGTCCTATTTATCAACATCATCAGAATTTTGCTGAAAAAACTTGACCCTAGACAAATCAACTTCAATAATTCTTCACAGTACAGGTAATGTATGGAATAATTTTTTAAAAATCAATTATTTTAATTATTAAAAAAATGTACTCAGTGTCACAGACAGGATCACTTTAGCTGGTATTAAATCTTAGAATTGCCAACCTTATCCCATTCTAAATGAAATTCGTCAAAAGGTGACGCTCAAGTCACCTAATATTGGCCAATGGGATGTATTCAGATCAGCTCAGGTGTCTGCCTTCCAATTAAAATCAATGGGGAGACAATGAAATTAATTGAATCAGCATTAAATCTCTTATTTAGGACAGGAAAAATTACCCTCTATAGCTGCCTTTCTCTGTACAAGCACTGTAAAGGAAACCAGTGTATTTATTTCTATTTTACATATATATATATTTATATATACTAGCTTCTTTTTCACTTCTGTTCATTACTGTGGCACACTGTATATATAATAATATTTCCTTATTTCTTCTCATCTCCTGTGCCAGACGTCTCTCAAGGTCAACTCTGCTTCTAATTCCATTATTTGGAACCCATTACATTGTCTTCAACTTCCTCCCAGAGTATACCAGCCTGGGGATTCGACTTTACTTAGAGCTCTGCATTGGATCTTTTCAGGTAAAATTACCACACATCCCTCAGTTCCTTCGTGCTAATTTTTCTGGTTTAGCCTTGTGAGCTCATGACAAGAAGTATTACACAAAAAAAAATTCCTTGGATGCTGAAGCCAGTGTCTGCTCATAAAGTTCCTGTTTTTTTTCTGAGTTAAAATGTCTGAAGAGGTGGCAAATCCCACCTGGCTCTAGGCTGGCCTCCAGATGTTGCAACTATAAGGCCAAAATTTCAGATAAGTGTGTAAATTGGATTGGGGAGGGGGGTAAAGTTAAGCATGGGAAATCTTCCTTGCTACCATTACTTGTCCACCTGCCTTCACTAACAAATTCCAGCTGATTTGGGCTGATTTAAATCATTCAGAGGCAATCAAAGTTGCAGGTCCAGCCCCCTTGCTAATTCTTTGTCAAAGAATAAATTGATAATTAAACATCAAGCAGAGCCTGGTGTGTGCACCAGCCCCACACAGGCTGCTGTCCCAAGGAATGCCACAGCCCTTCCCCTCCTGCAAATATTGGCTTGATGCTGCCCACTGCTCTGGGTTGGCACACAGGGCATGGGCAGCTTGAGGAGCTTGATGCCAACAGGAAAATCTCCTCTCTGGTGTCCCCTGAGTTATGAGCTGGGCAGGACCCAATTTCCCTTTGCTTCCCTCCTGTTCCCTGTGCTGCACCTCAGCCCACAAGCAGCAGCTTTGGGAATGTCACCAAACCTCCCCAGGGGACAAATGTCTGCCTGGATGGTTCCATGGGGACGGTGGTCAGGGAGCATCACCAACAATCCATGAGTTCTGTGCTGCTTCATTCCTCTGGAGGATTGAATTGTGCCAGTCCTGCCAACAAACCTGTCCATGAATCCTGACCCCCTGTACAGGGAGGGCACCTTCACTGACTTAATGAATAGTTAATGAATAATTTAATAGAATAAAAGGTTGAGGTGTTGAGCCAGGATCTGGTCATGTAGGTCCTTTGACATCATAGGATTGTTCTGGGTTTAACTCAGTTCAGAATCCTAACAAATATATTCAATAGGCCAGAATTTGATCTCATCTGGTAGTCTACAAAGAACAGAATTTGGCTGGGAAGCTGTGTCAGCTCCATCCATGGTCTCCTTTTGCAGTCTGTTTTACTTTCTTTAGAGTGCATAAAGAACCAGCTGTCAGTGTGTTGGGCTGAGGAATGGACCACACTGAAATAATCATCAATTGCATTTGTGAATTCATAGTGTGGGACTGATTTTGATGAAATGCCACTAACCAAGTTCTTATCTTCAAAGCTGTTCAGCTTTGTTGGAGATCCATAAATTCTCTTTCAACTTCTAGCAATCCTCCCACTTATAGTGATGCTCACCAATTCACAGAACACAATAACACCTTGAAGTCACATAATGCAAGTGGCTTTTTCAAACTGTGTCAACCCTCAAAACTTTTTCTTCTGGTCTTTTTTCAGGGGTTTATTGTGGCAGTTCTCTACTGTTTCCTGAACCAAGAGGTAAGGAAACTATACAGATATATCTTCTACAATATTGCCTTCAGTGGCAAATATATAGTTAACAAACAGTTTCATACAAACAGATTATCAAATCTTTCATTTTCTTACGACTGTTACATGGGGAACAATGTTGATGAATTTCATTTCAATTATCTTCATGGGAATGAAGCCATCTAGTGGAGAAATGAACTTTTACTACTTTGCTATTCCATCAAGTATTTTTTATCCTTTCTGCAAATTTTTGTCCTGTAGCAGGGCTTGGAAAACCCTTGGAAAAGTCCCTCTCTGAAAATACGACTTGTTTTAGTGATGCAGAGACATCTCCAATTAGTAAAGATCTATGTTCAAATTGGAAAGAATTTAAATGCATTCCTTTACCCAATAGTGAAATATAATTTTTCAGTATTTTTAATAGTCTCATGGAGTATCTCAGTATTCCTTCTTGTTGGTAAATCTCTTTTCTGTTTAGGATGTTTAAGTCAGAATTGTACTTTGTTGGGAGAAGAATTTTTCCTTTTAGCTTAATGTCCATGTCCATTTACACAGTCTAGATGTGATAATAATGCATCTTACAGGAATTATACACAAAATACGAAAGTTTATCCTCCATAGTTTAGAATATGTTGAAACTCTGGAATTTTCCCTCGTTTTCTGCTCCAGATTAGCTGAGATTGCTCCTTTGGAATGTGACTGGGATTCAGTTTCAGACTAAAACTGCTGGATTCTGTCTGCAGCTCCTGAAAAGGAGAATCCTGTTCCATATATGCCCAGAAAAGGCATTCCCTGGAGTGTGTTTAGGTGATTAATCCTGTCCCTGATCACTCTAGCCTCCCTGGGCTGTATTGACTAAACCTTCGTTTCCCAGTTTAAAGTTTAAACTAGGGCTGATTAAACTTCCAAACAGCATTTAATCAGCTACATGTGCCATGGGCCAAACTTTCTGTATTCTATCAGAAATTTCTGAAATAACAAGTGAAATATTTTTTAATACACCAACATTCTTTGGTTGAGTTTATGGCCATGAATTACTGGCTGCTCTAATGATGTTTGTGTTTAGATAAAAATCCTGTCATTAGTTTAATAATAACCCTAATCCCTTCTAACCACAGACCACAGCTTCACATCCAGCTCGACTTCCCAGACACACAGCACTTCAATGCAGAAACTCCCTTCCTATTAAACATCTGGGGAGGCACATTCCTAACAAGAATCAGATGTGACAGGAGGCTTTAGTGGGTGGCCTGGACCCACTCTGTGCTCTTGTGAACAAGCCAGTACATGACACCCAATGACACAGCTGTCAACAGCACACAGCAAATGTCTCCTGACTGCTGCTGCCCTTCCCCTTGTAAATGGCAAAGCAGCATTTCCCAGCCACAAATTGGTGGATTCTGATTAAGAAACTTGCTGCAGATTACACTTTTCTAGAAGCAAATGGAACCAAGACAACATCCCTTAGCAACTGAGGAAGAGCAGGCAGTGTGGAGAAAATATATTTAATTGTGTAGGCTATGTTGGTGAGATTGATAGTAGAACAAATATTCACAGGAATATTAAAAAAAAAATAAAAAAGGGAGAAGGTATAGAAAAAATGCTGAGAAGATATTTTAGTAATGGAGAAAATGGTTTATAATGCTAGAGACCTCAGGCTGATAGAACTGATAGAACTGTGGTACTCAGTACTGATAGAACTTCAGGAGAAGTTTTCATCCGTGCAGCAAGATGGCCATGCTGAAACAGGATTCTGCTTCTCCCTATCAGCTAAAAACAAAACTAACTTGGACAGAGATGTCTAAGAAGTTTATTCTCTTCTAGCCCCTCTTTCTGTCCTGTTTCTTTCCTGCTGGTCTCTCCCAGCAGTATCCAATCACAAAATTGCCTTTTCCTTTGCTCCGAGGTGCAAACGGAGATCGGGCGGAGGTGGCACGGGAAGAGCTGTGGGTTTGTGCCAGTGTGGAGGAGGACCAGGTGGACTGTGCCATCCAGCTCTGGGGTGAAAATGAACACATCTGTGTGCTGAAAATGGCTCTGGAAGGGAAAAAAACAACCAACCACACACAACCCAAACAATAAACAAACAAAATTTTGCCAAACATAACTAGTTTATCCTGGGCAAATTGGAGGAGGATCCACTTCTGCAGTTCTGACCATGGGGCTTTTCTGCAGGACAAACATTGCAAGGACAGATTAAACCCTGACTGACCTTCTACACACAAAATTACCCTCTCACTGATAACTCTGCACCACAGCAAACATAAAAATCACTGATTTTGGTTCATTTCCACACTTTCACTGATAGAGCACAAAGTGCTTATGAATGGACACCAGGAGCAGCCTCCAGTGACACCATAGATGATCACCTCTGCAAAACAGAATTCAATTCTAATTCAGCAGGAGCTGGAGTCTGTCCAGCTTGTTCAAGCTTTGTTCAATGTTTTGATTCTGCAGACAAGCAAATAAGAAACCAAAAGTCTTGCTAAACTCCAACACAGTGACTAAAAAAGTCCTTTATTGTTGTCTTTTTACATTTTCTCTTTGAATCTTTTTTTGCTACTAAAGTTCAAATTAAACACTCTTAGGTTCTGATGTTAATTCAGGAGTTACAGGTTAGAAGATTTCTGACAGCCAAGCTGAAGGAAAGGGAGGTGTTGGGTAGGCCAAGGCTCCATATGACAATCATTGAGGAAATTCTTTGCAAGGAAATGAAGAGACAAAGCCAACTTTTTCATAGAAAGAGAATGAGACCCCCAGGAGATGGATTGGGAGACTGCTGGGAATACTGCTAAATATTTTCTTATATGTGACTGTTTTTGCTCTTCAGTGTTGTAAAAGATTCAGAAGCTTGAAAATAAACTTGGATTCCCAGTGTTTGTACTTGAGTGGCTTTGTTTTGTTTTATTTTGTTTTGGGGTTTTTTCCCACAATGAGGATTGTAACCTGTAGATTAAAAGATTGATTAAACTTCTTGATGGGAACATCAGGGCTTGGAAAGGAGTAAAGAAAGCTAAGCTGTACCAACCAGTGAGGATCATACATCAATACACTTTACCTTGCTCTTCTGAACATTTCAGTGAGCTGCCAAGTCTGGTTAAAACCCAGAAATTTCCCTTTGCTGAATCCAGGTAATTACAGCTAACCTGAAGAGATGGAATGCTGCTTCCCCTACTTTTTGTATATATATATATATAAAGTATTTTTTCCCTTGTTATTCTTCTATTCTTCTGTTATTCTGTTTTTTCCTTGTTTTTCTATTCTGTGAAAATTACAGCAATGGCTGGATTCAGACCTGAGGGTGGGAGCTGGTGTTTATTTCCATTTCTGAAGTGACTCCTTGTGTCGGAGTCTGGGACATCCCTTTGGGAGTCCAGAGTTGCTGAGACCCTGGTCAAGGGGCTCTGAGACTCTGGAATGATGCCCAAAACATCTGTGGGTTTGATTATAGCCCTTGAAACAAATTAGCAGCTTTATATGAGAACCTAAAAGTCACAGTAGTTTAAGTAGTGTTATCAGAAAGTGAAAATATAGATTGTAGGATTTTTGGGAATGGGAATTTTAGAGCACAAGATGGAGGAAAAAGCACGTGTTTGGTCTTTCTTTGTTCTTCTTCTTCGTCTCCATTTTCTATTGTAGAGTTGGCACTTCTGGATTGGTTTAGAGTAGAAGTTCACTGTCTAACATAGATGATGGGAATTGGGAAATAATTGTAAACATCATGTAGGTAGTTTTTAGTATAAAAAGATAACACGGCCCTGAAGGGCAGAGAGTGTGCCATGGCTGCCCTGCAAGACAGACCTCTCTGGGCTGAGAGAAAATATTACAGATAAGGAAATAATAAACAACCTTGAGACCGAGAAAACTAAAGAGCTCTGATTTATTCCACCTTGGGCACACGAACTGCCAGACAAGAACTTTTACACATCTCAGGGAAAACACCAAAAACGATTTTCGAGACCTTGGAGCACATTTTACAATGTGGAGCCCTAGATATTGTTTTTACTGCTTTCCTTCCATTATCCAGAAGAGTTCAAGGTGATCTGGGCAAAGGACTAACAGAGAGAAGCCTTCACATGGCTTCCAGTGCCCCACAGCATCCAACTCAGGTGGAAAAGAGGCATAACCAGCAAACACAAGCTCTTTCCTGCAGAGAAATGTTTTTCAGCCTCCCAAAGATCATGGTCTCCATCAGCTGGAATGGAGCCTGGGGTAATAACTCAGGAAAAACAGAGAATTTTACCCATATTTCCCCATAAATGTTTAGATACAAAATTTCTTGCAGCTGCTGCACTATTGCCAGTGTGAAAATTGGCAAATTTACTGTGAACACCATCATGCTCTAAAAGCCTAAGACAAAAAGCAATGAAAAGCAAATAAAATTCCTTCTTCTGCTGAACAGATCAACTGCTGTGAGGCTCAGCTGATGTCTGAATGTGTGATGGCACTTTCTGGTCTCCCTGTCTCAAGCAGTGTTTTAAAGTGCCATGTTAAGACTCTTGTATGTCTTGACCATAAAAAATGGATTTTCTGGATTGTAATTAGGTCCTGAAATTCTGAAATGGGGTTTCCACATTGACTCTGACTTTAAAAGGATGGGGGCACATGAACACAGGGACTTCTCGGGGCTCTTGTTCTCTGCTTTTAGAGAAGTTTGGATTAAGGGATTGACTCCAAATCCCTCTGCATCAAAAATAGTTAGTCTGCCCAAATAATTTCCATTGGCTCTGTATCATCTATAATAGCTACAATTATTTGGCTGCAATTACAGCACCTGTGGCATCCACTGTCACCTAAACAGGGTTATTACACACAGAGTCTTTGTCCTACTCCAGACATCTCAGCTTTTTCTAGCATGAAAAAGAGCAGGAATTTTACAAATATAATTTTGTCCCTCCCTGAAATAAACCCTAGCTCTTATCCAGGGAATATTTTCCTCAGGGATAGCTGAAACTGGAAACAGAAGTGGTTAAAATCATAAGATATGACTCAAACTATTTAATTAGAGTATTAATATCAGTTATGACAAGGCATGACATGGAGATTAGGGTTGTATTACATTTTTACTGAATTCTGTATTGAATATAAAGTGTTGAGCAGGATTCAAAAACTTTAGCAATCTGGCTTTTCAGGATGGGAATTGCATTGAATTTAGATTATTTTTTCTGGTCTTAATGGGAATTTAGGAGCATGTGCACTCTTATCACATAAGGTTATTTTTCTACACGTTCTTGTCTGTCACATGCAAGGTTTGATAACACAAGTATGAAAAGCATAAGCACAGAAACTCCTTAACCTTTGAAGAATAAATTTAGCTAAGTGTGATTTACTTTCACTTGAAGTAGGGCCAGAGCAATGAAAAACTGCGTTGAAGACAGAAAATTATTCCCAGGGTGTGCAAATTGCTGCAGGGTTTACAATGCAATGAGTAAAGACAGAAATAAAAAGGTGCTTCCAGGCCTGGGGGCATGAGCTGATCTCATTGCAGGCTGCAGAAATAAATTAAAAAAAAACCCAAACCAGTTTTAGGTGTTATTTTTCAAGTTTCTGCCAGCTTAGGTGCAATTTAAATCACTTGGTCTTGCATTTAGTGTCTTACCACAACTCGTTGCAAGATATTGTTTAACTTTTCTGCTCCTATCCTCTAAAACATCTCCCAGATACCTAAAAATAAGCAATACCTTCCCATTAGTATTGAATGGAAACATCCCCCTTTTTTGGTTTTTTTTTTGTGGAAGCACTTGATTAATTTCTCCTACGTTCACATTCAGGTGGTATTTTCTGTTTTTAGTTTTGTCATCATTTTCTCACCATCCCTCAGTCAGGCAATAACCCTTTTACACTGATTTTTTTCTGTCTAGCTTCGTGCCTTACATGCTTCTCCCCACACTAGAACTGTTAAGTTTAATGGCAAATTCTCTTCTACTAACAATATATATTTTATATTAACAAAATTAAAGAGTGTATCCCATAACAACTATCAGAGAACACTCCTGGTTCTTCTGTCTTCATCTGACATCAAGGAGAGGTCACTATTATTGTTTTTATATAATGAAATAATTTCAATTTTCAGTGAAGCAAGGAGAGTTGTTCAATACTTTGTTTTATTTGAATTATGATTCAAGCTCTGGTACAGTAAACCCTGGGTATCTCTTCCAAGGGATGTCCCACAATGATGACACTGACCTTAGAATGGGACACTAGAGAAGAGAAAAATTAAAAGTGGCCCAAAGTGCCTTTAGATTGATTATTGTAATAAAAATTATACTGGCATCATCTGTTATCTGAACCAATTAGTACCTGAAATCCCTCCATGTAAGACCCCCTGTGATGTCTGTAGGAAAAGGGAGATGTCAATGCCTGTAATGGGTTGGGAACAAGCCTGGAACACCCTTTAATTATGAAGGTGCTGCTCCCTGCTAATCAGGAAACTGAAATTGAGATCAGCTTTGATAGCAAGAGACACAATCACATTTACATCATCACTGTCTGGCTTGAATTGTGCTCTGGTATTATCAAATTAAGATATTTATATGATTTATTACAATGAATATTATCTTCAGTTCTGCCACTATCCCTAAAGGACAAAGCTTTTACTCAGATCCTGCCCACTGCAGAATATGTCATAATGATGGGGAAGTTTTTGGTCAGGGAAAATTGTTTTATGGCACATTATGAAAATCCTATATCCAAAGAGCTTAAAAAAATTGCAGTTTCTATGAATATTTCACAATTTTTGGGCTTGCAGAAGGTAATGTTGTTTAGCTGCAAATACAAATACATCGTGTTCATATTTCCTGACATAAATTAAATGACTGGAATGTTTATTTCTTCTACAGTTTGCTTCAAATACCATCAATTTTTAATATATTTTAAAATTTAACAGTATGATGAAAGAATGTTAAAAAACTATTTGTAGTTTTATGGAGCAATAGGATTTTCCTGTCATTTTGGACATGATTGAACAAAACTGCTGTGCCAAAGTGGACAATAAATACTTTTCTTAAAGTGACAGGAGCACATACAATAAATCTTGATTTTTTTTTTTTTTTAACGCAAATATCTGCAATAGATTTGTGTTTCTTTATTTCCTCCATTACACTCAGTTAACTTTTCAGAGCATTTTATCTAAATTGTAGCTGGGTCTGTGCAGAGCTGGTTATGGAAGGTGTCCCTGACCACAGCAGGGGGTTGGACCTAAATAATCTTTAAGGTCCCTTCCAACTCATTCTAGGATTCCGTGGTTCAGGAAAAACTAAACCCACACCTTTGAACTGGGAGTGGGATTTATCTCCAGCTGTTTTAGCTAAATCAAGTTTAGGAAATGATGAGAGGGTGAGGTAAGTGCCTCTCCTCCCCTTCCTAAGCACAAGTTTTATTTTCACAACTCAGGATTCCAACCCAAAAAAGCCCCATGTTACAGCAGACTAGGTCTACAGGAAATTGTAGAAACACCTGGTTTTGGTAATAGAGTTAATTTCTGATAATCTTTAGGGATTTTAGAAACTAGAGAGAGACCCACACCTAATCCACAGAGTGCCTTAACAAGTTAGGGATTTTCTCCATCTCCTGTCTGAACAGATAATGACACTGAGTAAAATAGAACTTTGAGTCCAAATCAGCTTGATGGGAAAACAACCACCAGACATTCTGTTTATTCTGTGTAAACTGTGCTTTCTTAGCCAGTGGGACCTATAGAGAAAAGGTAAAATCCCAGAAGAGAAAATGAAATAATTTTAAAGGAAAACGAAAGTTTCAAGGTGGAAGTGAGAGGATTTTTTCCTTGAAAAGCTCCCTCATACCCTGCCCAGCACTGAAAGCCAGACAGCAAAGTCTGAGTGGGTTCAAGGTTGGAGAAATGAATGGAAAATTTGGAAAATGCCAGAGTGACAAGTGGGAATTTGGGAAGCAGATCACACTCCTGCCCTAAGCTTCTCCTCTTCCCTGGGTGTGAGGTTTGACCATCATCACTGATGATCAGAAAGTTCCAAAGGGAGCCTCCAGTTGAAACCTCTGCCCCTTTTCCTAGCAGGAAAGTGCAGTTGTGTTGCAAAGAGCAGACAGTAGACCACAAACTGGGGTGGGGGAACTGAAATTTCATCTGATTTCTCTGGAAACAGCCCAAATGTCTTTCGTTCGAATGAATGCCCTTGTGAGCTTTTCCATGGAGGTGAGAGGGGGGACACAAACTGTTCCAAAAACAGTGGCAAGGGGCTCTTTTACCTCCTGATCTTTTATCCTCTGTTTCCTGCGATTACAATGGGTTCTGTCCCCAGTTTCACTGGTTTCTAGGCTACTTTATTTTTATGACTTTTTTTTTCCCTCCAGTAAAGATGCGATTTATGCTAGAGATCACAGATTGACTCTCTGTGGTGTGTGCTACCTATAGATTTATTTTAGCTTAAAGACACATCCCTACTCCACTAGATGGCAGCCGGGACCTTCCCAGTGCCCATCCCTGTGGATGAGGATTCTCCTTTTGCAGGATTCCCTGGGCTCTCAGCAATTCCGATGTTCCATTCAGCGGGTGAATTATCTCGCCTTTCCAGTGACACCCTCAGCATTCCACACCAATGAACTCCACCACCCATCCTACAGCTAGGACATGACATCTTTGTTTCCCCTTGCTGCTTGGCTGGGTTGGACTACAGGATTTAGACGTCTTTTCCAATCTAGACAACTTTATGATTTCCAAAGCAGCTGGAAGTCCCTCTGGAAGGTTGTGCCACCTATTTATGCTGGATATCCCTCGGTGGAGTGAGCCCAAGGAGCCCTTGAGGCCAACCTGCCAAGCCTTGTACAGATTGTGAGATTCCCAGGTGTGGATTTTGGCATGGCTGGAGCCATTTATGGGTAAAAGTTTTATTCTCCTATTAAAAACGACATGAGACACACAGTTCCTTTGCCAGGAAGGTTGCCTGGACTGAATTTAGGCACCTACCTCTTAGACTGCTAAATATTGTCAGATGAACCCCATCCCTTTGCACCTTCCTAGATGGTAAAAAGGGTAACATTTTTATTTTCCTATTTAAAAAGACATGAGACACACAGTTCCTCTGCCAGACATCTCTTTAGCAGGAAAAAAAAATAAAGGTGGATATCCCTTGGGGGAGTGAGCCCAAGGAGCTCTTGAAGCCAACCTGCCAAGCCCTGTACAGGTTATGAGATTCCAGGTGAGGATTTAGGCATGGCTGGAGCTCCTACTCATCCCTGAATAAAATCCAGAGTCTCCTGGACCACCCAGCATGCAGCCTGGGAGCTGATTTCAAGGACACTGGTGGCTGAGAGACAAGTGGAAGATGTGTCACTTCACTTTCCCAGCCCACCCTCGGGGACAGGATGACTTTCCATGGCAGCAGAGAGACAAATCCAGGCATGGTGGGAATAAACTGCACTCCCTGTGGGAATGCCTTGCCTTGCTGTGGAGTGTCTGCAGGGGATGGATGCTCTGTGGGGCCATCCCCCTCGCTCTGGAGAAGCAACAGATGGCAAAGTTGCCACAGCCAAGGCTGAATCATTTGGATGGATTAATCAGAGCTGGTGTTGGAGTGGAAGCAGCTCCTGCCAGGAGCAGGGCTCCCAGGCTGCATCCCAACACACAGCAAATGTGGCTTTGGAGCAGAGGCTGGGAGCTCAGTGCAGGCAGCAGGGTTGTTGTGGTTATATAGAGCTCAATTCAAGCTTTAAATCCACCTGAGATGCCAAGAAAAATAATGAATTAACAGCTGGCCTGGGCTGAGTGCCACAGCTGCTTGGCTGCTCAGCTGTAGGAAATTCATTCAGTGTCCCCTTGGTCATTTGGTTGTGACAATAGTGAACACATTTATGATGTCAGCTCTAGAAATCACTGAGTGCCACCATAGTGTTGGGACAAAACTTCAGCAGTTCCCTGTCATTTTGTTTCCTTAGGGATTTTATGTTATTTAAATACATTTCAATGGATTTTTGAGAGAAAACTTTGTAGGTTTATAGCGACCTCTGTCAGGATCAGTTTTGGTAAAAGCTAGACTTGAAGTGGAAATGGATTCTGATTTTGGTAGGTGGTCAGATATCTCTAGATTTTATTAAAGAAAAAAAAAGTGGTGGGTAGGTGAGGGAGTGAGGGGAGAGGAGAGGAGAGGAGAGGAGAGGAGAGGAGAATTTTATGGCTAGAAGAATGTTAATGGAAATATTTTCCACATACCACCATCACAAACTCCAGAGCTCTTATATTTTATACAGGGGATTCAAAAATATCATCCCAGGTCTGACTGAAAATAGCTTTTGCAATTTCCTCCTGGTAAAAAAAAGAGCTGCAACAATGCAAAAGAAAATTACCCTTAGTCTCTTACCCAGAGCTAGATGGAACATTTTGGAAATACTGACAGTTTATTGAAAATGAACATTTTATTTTCTCTGATTTTAGAGTCCCTCATGTTTCTGAAGGGTTGTTGCATCTTTGGGCAACAGTCCACACCTACTGTTGGAAGCAGATTGACCCACTCCACGTTCAGTGCTGAACACATGCTTAATTCTATATTATTCCAAAGAATTAATTGGTTTCATTTTTATTAATGTTAAATTTGCACTAGTATCTTTAATCAGGAAATGCAGAGAAACATTAAAAATCAAAATACATTGCTCATCTACTGCAGAAAAACATCCTGGAGTTCCCTTTTGTTGGTCACCTTTTATTTTTTTCCTGCTGAAGAGATGTCTGGCAGAGGAACTGTGTGTCTCATGTCTTCTTAATAGGAGAATAAAGCTTTTACCCTTTTTACCATCTAGGAAGGTGCAAAGGGATGGGGTTCATCTGACAATATTTAGCAGTCTAAGAGGTAGGTGCCTAAATTCAGTCCAGGCAGCCCAGGCTGCATAGACAAAAGAGAATATTTTGAGGTGTCATTTATCTGATCCATTTTAGACTTTCAGTATAAAAATGAGATGAATGGCACAGCACACTCTCCTTGCTGGGTCTCCTTAACTTTCAAAGGAATCCCATCCCACCTGGATCAGCTGGAGATGTTTAAAAGGCTTCAAACTGACAACAGGAAATGTTAGATGGAATATTAGGAAGAAATATTGGAAAAGTTTTCCCAGAGCAGCTGTGGCTGCCCCTGGATCCCTGGAAGTGTCCAAGGCCAGGCTGGACAGGGCTTGGAGCAGCCTGGGATAGTGGAAGGTGTCCCTGCCCATGGCAGGGGATGGAATGGGATGATCTTTAGGATCCCTTCCTACCCAAACCATTCTACAATTCTCTGAAGTTTTCAAGACCACCCTGGAATCTCCTCAAAGCTGATTCCCAGTAGCTGTGACCAGTTTCAGCAGCCAGCTCTTCTGTTTGGCATCTCCTGCACCCACAAGCTCTGCAGCAGGGGATGTCAGGATCCCACAGGTGCCTCAGGGCTCACAGCCCGGGCACTCTCAGAGCCCTGCATGGCCATGCAGACACTTGGGCACATTCCAGTCTCCCTGTCCTGGGTCCACTGCTGCTCAAGAGCCATTTCTTGTGGCAGCCAATTTTGTCACAGACCAGAAAGTGCTGGCCCCACTCTCCCTGTTTTCTGCTCTGGATGAGCAGCTGGAGAAGTTGGAGAAGCTCTTCTGACCATGTTAAAAATGAAGTTATGCCCCTGTCTTGGTTCCAGCTGCAGGCTGATTTTGAGATTAAATACATCCAATGTTCTTTCACATCCTGATTTCTCTCACCTAACTACACAGACAATCTTGAAGGTTTTTTTCAGTACTAAATTCAGACTGTACTTGCCTGTTTTCCTGGCACATGGCACTTGCTTTGTTTTTCATGGCATAAATATGGACACAGGACAAAATACCCTGGAGTGACCAAGTGCAAGTTTTGTCTGTCCTCCTCCCTCAACTTTTAATGCATCTGTTTTCTGAGTGCTCTTTCAGAACCTCAGTGACAAAAGGAAAGTAGCTTTTAACTACTGGTTATATTTTAATCTCCATCTGTCTCTGCTTTAAAAGGTTTGGAGAAAAATAGAGTGGCTTTTAATAAAGTAACAGCTATTGAAACACCAGTAATTTTCTTTCCTCCCAGAGACTCGTTGGAGGACATTTAATTGGATTAATTCACCATTCACATTTGGATAGTTGGGCTCTTTTTGTTTCTCTGTCTTTTTTTTATTTTTTCTGCCTTTCACCCCTCCTCTCCTTTCTGATGCTTGCATTTATCAGCTATTTCACAACAATTCAGATGCTTTTAGAAGGAAGTTGTTACCTCTGTACCCAGCAAGAGAGCTGCCAGAACATTGGTAGCTCAGCTTCTGATGTGTGATGGACAGGAATATTTGGTGACTCATATAATGACAGACTGAGACAACAGGAAGTTAAATTCCTCTAATTTTTCTGCTTTTTTTTGCTTCACAGGCGACTGCTCAGCTTTTGGTCATGTATTACTCTTTCATGAGTGCTCCACTTGTCTTTCTTTATAGTCCTATATTTGAGCAATGGAATATAAAATAATGAAAGAAAATGAAGTGTTTCCATTACAGTTCAATGTGTGTGTCAAAAATCCTTCCATAATGAAAACAAGGTGCTTTTCACAGATTGCTGATTTTGAGGAAAGATTATCAACTCCATGCTGAAATGTTTGAAATTCAGATGCAGAGGTCAGACCTGAACAATTCGATGCAATTTAATGCCATGAATAGTTATTTTGCATTTTCCTTAGGGCTCCTCTGAGCAGTTGGAGCAGGTATTTGCTTAATATTGGTTTTGCATATGACACAAGACCAGGCTGGATGGGGCTTGGAACAACCTGGGATAGTGGAAAGTGTCCCTGCCCATGGTAGGGGCTGGAATGAGAAGATCTTGAAGATCCTTTCCAACCCAAACCATTCCTGATTCTGTCATTCTCTGATTCCATATTGTTTTTCACCTGCATGCCTGTTTACCTGAGCACGTATAAAATATCTCCAGGAGGTTTAACCACTTAAATATCTCAATAAAGAGATTATAACCAGTCTGTGCCAGCGTGTGCCATCAGCAAGAGTAGATACATGCAACGATGGTACATATGCTAATAAAAGATGCTCATAAAAAACATGAGGCTTTTGAGATTTTGACTGCTGAGGGCTTTTTTTTTTTTATGAGAAAAACAAGGCTTTTAGCAGCAAAATTGGGCAAACAGCAAGCAGCTTGTTTCCCACTGGGTAAACGTGTGCAGAGGAATCAGCAGCAGGGAAGTCCAAGGCTTCTGTGGCTGCTCTGTGCTCATCTTGAAAGCCTGAGAATTGCAGGGATTGACACGTACTGGGGAAAACACAGTGTGAGAGCCCATTGCTGGGGGTGTGTGCAGCTGGGGAGCCTGGATAAATAACCCAGCAGGGCGAGGAGGCACGGACTGCTCTGCTGTGGATGCTCAGCTGGAGAGCAGGAACCAGTCCCGCAGCAGTGGGATGCTGGAGGGGAGCCACGGGCCCTGCTCAGCCCAGCACAGGCTGTTAGTGCTGCTGAGCAGCTCTCTTTTGCAAGGGATGCTTGAAAATCTGCCTGAGGTAGGAGTCAGTGAAACCTCCAGGAAAAAAGTCCCAGTCTGGCCAAAGCTGCTTTCCCATTTTAAGCACAGGTGCATCAGGAATTCAGCTCTGAGGTTCAGGATGGATCTTTGAGCCAAGGTGTGAAATATAAATGAGATCAAGCCTAAGAAGCAGAGTGCAACTCAAGCTCTTCCTGGTGAAAGTCAGCCAGGGAAGGCAGCTCAGCAACACAGGGTATTCTTCCTTTTGCAGGGATGTAAAGTTTAAAAATTACTGTCTCAGACCTTCTGACTCATGTGTTCCCTCTTCTGATTCTCTTGGCAATATTTCAGCAAAGTTAAAATACAGTGGCTAAACTTTGGGAACCTAATAATTGCTAAAAATCTGTCTTGGATCCTAAATACTGTCACACATTGTTGGATTTTCTCTGATCCAGATCAAGGTGTGTGTCAAAGGCTTCCTAGGGAGTCAGCAGGATATACAGGCACCTCTATGGGCTGGTTATTTTTCCTAAGCAAAATGTGTAAGACAGTGAGATGAACCACACTGCAGATGTGTTATCACTCAGCAGTGGCTTTTAAATCGTTCTCTGTTTAATTTAGAAGTTTAATTTTTAGGCATCTGACTTTAAAAGTGTCTAAATTGCAGCATTTGAATCCCAATTCAAGACTCACAGCTGAATCCTATCTCTATTTAATGCATTTGTAAGTGACTTTTTGTAACTGAATTGCAGCTGAAAGTGAATCTTTTCTATTGAATAACTTAGGAGGGAAAAAACCAAAACCTCTTAGACCATTGAGTCCAACCATTAACCCAGAACTGTCAAGCCCACCACTAAACCACATCCCTACATGCCACATCTGAGTCTTTTAAACACCTCTGGGGCTGGGGACTCCATCACTTCCCTGTCCAGCCTGTTCCACTGCTGACAGCCCTTTTTGTGAAGAAGTTTTCCCTAATATCCAATCTAAACCTCCCCTGGTGGAACTGGAGGCCAAGCCCTCAAGTTTCTCAGGATTTTGGAGTAGGAACTGCCCCCTCTGGCTATAACCTGCTTTCAGGTGATTGTAGAGAGCACTAAAGGCTGGCCTCATCCTTCTTTTGTCCAGGCTAAACACCCCCAGCTCTATCACTTGGTCCTCATAAGATTTGTGCTCCAGACTCTTCACCCTTTCAGCGTCCTTCTGCTTTCTAAAGAAACAAGACATGCAGGGCACCAAGAGTGAGAAGGAAAATAAAGGGAAAAGCAGAATGAAGAACAGAGGTGCTCTGTGAGACACTGCAGGCACAGAAGCTGAAAAGGAGATGGCAAATGGAGCTGCCTACCAGAGAAAACCAGAAGACAGACCCACACATCAGACAGAAAATCAGGGCAGTTTCTCTGCAGCAGGTGAAACAAAGTGAACTTGCTGAGAAGCATCAAACCCTGTTCCATTCCCCTCTGCTGTGCTGCTGACTTCAGTCTCCTCTGCAGGAGACTCAGGAGACAGCCCTGGACATGTTCAACAGGTGAAATGTTTGATTTACTCCCCTCATATGTCTCAGATGCTCAGGGCTGTGAAGAGGAGAAACCTGTTGCTGCATGCTCTGAATTCTTCCAGACAGCAAATTAAAAATATCAAGCAGATCTGCAAACATGGTCCTTAGAACTGAGTTTTCCAATCTGCTTTTCTCTACAGCTCTGCTTGGTCAGTGTTCATGAAATTGAGTTTTACATCAACAAAAAGCAATCAAACAAAGAAAACCTTATAATCTGCTTTATAAATTCTTTGGGATCTCAGCTTTCTGGTTTCTGTTATTCTCTAAATTAAAGCTCCTTTAGAACAAGATTTTCCATACATTCTTTCCCTGTATATTTCACATATGAGCTGTATCAATTTTCATATGAAATTATATCAGGTTTGCACACGGGGTTTTGGTGCTGAGGGCTACAGAGGTGACATCTGTGAGAAGCTTGAAGTTTCTCCCATGTCCAGTGTGGCCAAATGGCTCCAGCATGGACCTGCCACTGTCCAAGGCCAAGCCCATCAGTGACAATGGGAGTGACTCTGGCAGAGTTAAAAGGGAGGGGAAAACCACCTGCAACTTCTTCCAGAGAAAGGAGTGAGGATGTGTGAGAGGAACAGCCCTGCAGACCCCAAGGGTAGTGCAGAAGGAGGGTAAAGTAGGATGGGACCCCAAAAACTGAGCTCAGCACTCACCCAGCAGCTCTGTTTTTACCATGGAAACAGGGTTTGGGTGTTACTGTTGAGACAAAGTTTATTTTATTTTTAATACCTGTCTGGAGGTTAGACAAGCAAGACTTGGTTCTATTTTCTCTCTGTAGTGTCTCCTCAAGAGAATGGAAATGAAACCATGGGGACTTCAAGCATTTCAGAGTCCCAGGAAAAACGAAGCCTGAAAGAACTGGAACAGCAAAAGTTGAAGAAGCAGCATCTTCTTTTAATGAAATATTTATTTTAAAGTTAAAATGCAGTTTTGGAAGGGAACCAAGCATAATTCTAAGAACTGGTGGCAGTGCTCAGATGATGAAGGAAATCTGTTGAGTTAGGTATGCAAATTGCAGGGGAATTAATCAAAATTCATGGCCCCACAGAGCATCTCTGTAGTGTTTAGTCCTCTTAGCTGCTAAAAGGCCTGAAAGCAGAAGAGAGTCTTTGTGCATATTTATTGCTTAGGTGGAGGGAAAGATTGTTCAAAGGTGCTTAACAGATGATGCATAAATCTGACTGCACAGCAATTAAACCTACATGGCTAATTGCTGGAGCAAGCTTTAAGTCCCCAGTTTAGACATCACTGTAACTTTTAGACATTGTCTCAGGGGAGGCTGTGGGAAGTGGTGGCAGGAATATGTTCAGGAAGCCTTCAGAGACATAAAAGAAGTCTCAGTGAGTGATGGAAATAAATTAGTGCAGACAAAACAAGTAAACAGGTGGAGTTCTCTTGCCTTTTATTAGCTAGCCTGAAGTTAGGAATCAGTTTTCTGTTGCTTGTGCAGAACACCTCTATTGTCACTAAAATGAAATCCAGTGAAATCCAGAACTTCCCAACTCTACTTCATCCAGCCTCTACTGGCCACATCTTAAGGGAGATTCAAGTGATATTTCAAAGAGTCTCTGTGTCTCCCTTGACCACTTACAAATTTGACTTCAAAAATTGTCTGGAATGGAATGGAATGGAATGGAATGGAATGGAATGGAATAGAATAGAATAGAATAGAATAGAATAGAATAGAATAGAATAGAATAGAATAGAATAGAATAGAATAGAATAGAATAGAATTTCTGCACTGGAAGGGACCTACAATGATGATCTAGCCCAACCATCTGACAAATTCCCTTTAAAAGACACTTTGCTTTTGGATGAAATGAACCCAGTTTCATCTGTCTGCCCAAAACAATGGGTTTTTCAAAAGACAATTGTTCATCCACACGAGCAGTTTACAGTGGCACATACAGAGAACTTGATTCCTTCTGAGTACCAGAGAATGTGAATACAGAAATGAAGAGTTGACTCCAAGTTTATTGCTTTCACCTTTAGATGATTGACATTTTCCTTCGGAGCTTTCACAGATTTTAAGTTTCTATTTCTCTCAATAAAGAAACCCTCACTCTGTATCTGGAGTGAGAGTGCTTTAGAAGCCAGGAAATTCTGCAAAGGACAACCAGAGGAAGATACATCCATAATTTATATTCCCCTGGGTGAGGGTATGAACCAGATTAATTACTTTTCATGAGCAACTGCTGGCAGATTGACCCCAGCTATTATTATAACCATTAAGTATTGAGGAGGAAGATAATCAATCAGTCAGTCTCTTACACTTGTAATCTTGGCATCAGAAACAATCAGGGAGCAGCAGATCTATTCATCTGCTGGCTTGTCTGGCTGTTTTCCTGAGTGTTCATCTCTTGCAGGCAGCAATATCTGTCCATCATCTGACAGTCACTGCTCTGCAGGACATGCTGTCAGCTGGTAGCAAACACAGAGCTGCTCAAACCACCTGAACATCAGCAGTTTTCTTTCCCTGGTGGAACAGCCCAGAATTATTTCCTCCCTGCAGAGGGAAAGTTGGATGAAAATGAAAGCAATTCACATTCAGAAGAGCTGAGTCAGGGACAGCTGAACCAAGGAAGCACAACAGAAGCCCAGCATGGGAGAGGTGTTGTCTCTATCTCCACCTCCAGAAGTTTTTATATATTTAAGATAGGTGCTTGATTTTTATTGTGGTCAGGGCTTAACTGCAGATGCAGCCACTAAAAATACCATGGGTAACAGCTGTTGCTGTTAATATATTGCATAAATCATCTCTCCACACATTAATCAAGTGGATGGAGTTCTGCTCTTTCTGCCACTTTTTTTCTGCCACTCCAGACCTAATGCCTTCCAGAATGTCTTTTGTGGAATATACAGGAGAGAAAAGCTCAGTGACTGTTCCCAGCCTGGAATGCCAGCAAAGCTCTTCCCCCTGCCATTAATTCATGAGAGAAAGGAAACATTTCCATGCCTGTTCATTCATAGCTCATGCTGCTCCAGGAAATCAAGCATTTCCCTGTCAAGCATCTTCCAAGTAGCCTAAAAAGAGCCAATTTATTTGTTCTGTGGAGTTAAATGGTTGAAGAGGCTAACAGAGGAATAAAAGCACGAGTTTGGGCGATCATATGAACATGAAATTTGAAGCTGTAACGAACCTCTGAAATGATCATTGAGCATTTTGAGTCATGTATCACTAACAAGGAGCTCAGCTGGATGGTTGGAAGCTCTCTGTGCAGCCTGTGTCCTGATTTCCTTCAATTTGCTCTCAATGAAAGCCATGTCCTGACAGACACGCTCTCTAGTTTTTCCTTGCAGCCAAGCACAAAACCAAAAGATCATTGGAAAGCAGCTGGGAAGCCCTCCAGAGGTTGCCTATATTCCTTCTCCACGGGAGGCCCTGCTTACCTAAAGAATTTTTTTATATATTTCTATATATAGAAAGTCTGCCCCTGCTGAAATCCAAAAGCAAAAAAGCCAAATAAAAATATTTGTGTTATTCTCTTCCTTGTTAATTGACCACATAAATGGCAGAAAATGAAGCTGACAAACCCCAAAGCTTTCACAATTGTATTTTTTTCTTTTTCTTCTTGTTTTGCTGCCAAATGCAAACAATTTCTTATGCTTCCCCAAGCTTTAGAGGATTCAGGTTGACATGTTAATTGATCACAATTAATTTTATCATAAGAGCTCTCAATTTAAGCCACTTAAATAAGCAACATATTGAAAGTGTTTTTGCCTGAGGTCCTACTTATAAAACATGAAATTCACCTCACCTAATTATAAATATTTAAAAGTTACATCTCTCAGTCTATGCAAGTCTTCCACTTTTAGAGCCACTGGGGAAAGATAGGCACCAAGGAAGGTAATTTTTATCTTAAAGGATGACTGGTTCAGGCTTTGACAGGCAACCTGCCTACCTTGCATAACTAAATCTCACCTAAGACTAGAAAGAGAAATACGGACATGAAACAAATGAAATTTAATGAGAATTTTCAACCAACCAAGAGGAAATTGACAGGGGATTTACCCAAAACTATACCATAGTAAAATGTCAGTCAAGAATCAAATCCTGTTCTCCAGAGATTCCTCCTGCTGTGATACAGAGCAATAAGGAATTGTGAATCCCTGGCACCATGACTGATTATTAGTCCAGAGTAAAAAATTCAGGCAGGAGGAAGTGAGATGAGAATTAAAAGCTGGTGCTAGATTTTAGAAGCAGTTCCTAAAACTGTAAAGGGAAAACTAGAAGGGGACTGAGGCAGTAGGATAAATGTTCTTTAAGAATATTATGTGTTTCAAATATTTGAGACAAACATTTATCTAATATAATGCTTTGGGGACTGGGGCCCCTCTGCTCTGGAGCCAGGCTGGGAGAGCTGGGAATGTTCCCCTGGAGAGGAGAAGGCTCCAGGGAGAGCTCAGAGCCCCTGGCAGGGCCTGAAGGGGCTCCAGGAGAGCTGGAGAGGGACTGGGGACAGGGGATGGAGGGATAGGACACAGGGAATGGCTTCCACTGCTAGAGGGCAGGGATGGGTGGGATATTGGGATGGGATTCCTGGCTGGGAGGATGGGGAGGGATGGGAATGGAATTCCCAGAGAAGATGTGGCTGCCCCTGGATCCCTGGAGTGTCCAAGGCCAGGCTGGATGGAGCCTGGGGTAGTGGGAGGTGTCCCTGCCCATGGCTGGGCTTGGAAGTGGATGAGTTTAAGGTCCCTTCCAACCCAAACCATTCTGAGATTCTGTGACTTTTTTACCTCTTACATAACCTTCCATCCTTCCTTCACTGCTCATTAGAGAAATCTTGTAGCCCTCCCTGTAAGAAACCCTCAGAATAATGTACCCTCTGGAATTTATGGTCTGGAATACACAAAGCAAGACCTTCAGTGCTCACATCCTGTCCCTCTTGCAGATAATAGCAGCCATTATCTCAAAATCAGAGTGACCTTTTCTCTGTGCTCTGCTGGAGAAGGAAATTTGCCCAAAGAGGCAAATGGTCAGCAAATATTTTCCCATGTGAAAGCAGACAGGCTGCATTTCTGAGCTCTCTGTCTAAACAGCATCTTGTTTGTGCACAGTGGATGCAGTGGCCAGCCCCCACTCCTGGTTCAGCTGTGATAACACACGTGTCAGGTGCTCCTGGGATGCCCAATCTGAGTGACCCACACTGGGACTCACTGGTGCCCAGAAAACCAACCCCACCCTGCTGAGGGAGCTGCTGGGAGCTGCATCCTGGTGCTCCATCCTCCACCTGGTGCCTGAACAGCCCTCAACTCCACAGCACTGCTCAGAGCTTCACTGCCATCAGGAGCACTCAGATACTTCACACACATGTAGATATCTGTGTTTACACAACTAAATTTGTGTATTTTAAACTACACAACAAGGCTCAAGCCGTGCTGCTGGTTCCATGGGTAGTGATGTCTTTCATCTGCACTATTTCCTTCCTTCCTTCCTTCCTTCCTTCCTTCCTTCCTTCCTTCCCTCCTTCCTTCCCCTTACATAAATATTAATTGCATTTTTATATTTTTACAGAAAGGGACCATAATATCCAAATACCTCTTTTCTACTTCAATTTTTTTTTTTTAATAAACTTCCCTTTTAACTCAATTTTGTTTCACTCTAATTTACCCAAGGGATCTATTAGCAAGACTTTCACTCATTCTCCCTCAGAGGTGGGTCATGACAAGGTTCTCCAGCCCTTGGAGCATCTCTGTGACCTCCTCTGGACTTTCTCCAACAACTCCACATCCTCCTGATGTTGGGGACCCCAGACCTGGAAGTGGGATCTCGCAAGAGCAGAGCAGAGAGGGACAATCACCTCCCGACCTGCTGGTCACATGTCTTCTTTTCACTGCCCCAATTTAGGATTTTGGGACCCTAAAGTCTGTAATTCAGTTGGTCTGCCTGGATCCACATAGGGCAGCTTGGTTTGTTCAGATTTGTAACAATAATCATACTTATTTTTTAGGTGTAGAGTAGCCTTAATTTTTGAGGATTGAACCCTCCCACACAGAATAAAATTAATGGTGCAAATTAACTGGGTTTTTAAAGTCCAAATAGTCCTGTTCAGCTACTTTTTATTTCCACTGAGGGCTTGAGCCTTGTTGGAGGTATAGCTCTTCTCTTTCAAGCTTCAGTAACCAGAATGAGAAGTTCCTTGTATGCTGTGTTAAAAAAAAAAAGAAAAGGAAGAGGGAGAAAAAGAAGGGAATTATTCCATTTTATTGCATGTGAAAAATGTTTTAGGAAAATAATAATCTTTTCCAGTTGAAGTAGGAAAGGAATCATTAATTCATCATATAGGACAGTCAAGTTACATTTCACATTATAAATTGCCTACCCAGGAAGCATAAAATGAAAAATAATTGTCTTTGATACCACAAATCAGAATTTGACCTGGGCAATATGTGCATGACTGAATTCTGAGACATTAAAATGTAACTGAAAGACATCTGGTTGTCAAAATTTTCAGAATTTAAACCTTCAGAGAAAGCATAGTCCAGCAGATAAGATATTACATTAAGATTCAGGGAACAGGTTCAGCCCTGCCATTCACCACACACTTCTTGTGTGAGTTAATAAATCACTCTGGGTCACATGTGGGATGGAGGATAATGTTAATATCATATATTAGTTCTGCTTGTGCCAGTGCCCTCAGGTGCCAGCCTGCTGAGCACAGTCCAGAGGCATCCAAGCTGGAATTGCAGGAGGGAGAGAACTAAAGCAGCCAGTCCTGCCCACAGGGAAATGCTGGCTGGGCAAAAAGTAACTCTAAAGCAGGGTTGTCCCTTGAATTGAGCCACTCTGGAGGATTTCAGTGTTTTATGCTGAACTGGAAGGACCTGCCTTACAGGTCCTGTGCATTATATTATTCCTCTTTATAAGGAATCCACAGTGATGTATTCCTCCTGGAATTCAACAACTTAGTCCTTTGTCTGTCTAAAAATCAAGTGCACAAACAAAAAAGAAGTCCCAAAATAGAGAGGAATCCTTTCTTCCATGGAGGAAATGCTGCCACCCTTTACCTGGGAGGCTGCCCAGCAGAACCTCCCCCTAGATGGTGAGAAGCCCTGGAGAAATCCCAAGGATGAACCCTCTGTGTGTGCACAAGATCCTCCAGCCCAAAGGCTCCCAGCTCCTGAGGACCTGTCTGGTGTGTGGGAAGCAGATGTTTTCACTCTCTCCTTAAGCTGCTCCACTTTGCATGAAATAATTCAGCATGAATTGGACCACTGAGAGAGAGGGAGATTAGTAAATGTGATTTTGAGCCCCAGAGGCCAGTTACTTACTGGAGGAAAGGGAGCAAGGTTTCAGTCCCACTTCCAATTAATGTGTGTAATGTATGCATTCATCAGAGCATGGTGAACATGCAGCTCCCTGTCTCCTGGGCACATCAAGTAACCACAAATTCTGTTCCTTTCTTGAGCATGGGTAACTGGTAATTAGCATGAATAACAAAAAAAAAAATATTGGCAGGAGAATTATAGAACTCACCAGACTTCAGCCTAGTGGTTAGGACAGGTTTATGTGGGTTTAGCTCTCCTTGGCTGAGACAAATTTCAAATCTCACCACTAGTTACTGGAAAAAAAAAAAAGAGATAATGCCTCAATTTGTTGAACCTATAATTTCAGAAAAAAAAAATAATTTCTGTTTGTCTTTTCACTGGATTGGAAGAAATGATTGGTTTTTAAATCCTGACAGCACAGAAATGTGAATTACACACTCGGCTGCTCTGTGCCATCCAAATGCCCATGGCTGTGGGCATGTCCCCAAGGAAGCATTTATCTGCTCCTGGGAGCTGACTGCTGCAAGTGCAGCCACTTCAGGAGCTGGTTCTGGTAGAGGCAAGGCTGGTGGTGTTGTTGCCTGCTGCTTTCCCCAAGATTGGCTGTTTGGGAACCAGATTTTCAACGTGGAATATGGGCTTTGTATGCAAAGTGTAGATTTTTATAGTTCAAGATTTATATTTGACCCAGCACCTTTGACTCACTCTGACAGTGGAGATTCAGTCAACAGAATCAGTGGATTGTGTGACCAACTCACCCCTTGCTAAATAAACATCTAAAATGGATAAAAATAAAACAAAGCATGGCCTGAAATAACTCTTTTTTCCCCTGTTAACTATGAAGGAAACCGAATTGCTCTTTTAAAAAAGAAAACACAGTTTTCACATGATTTCTGTGGAGGTTTAGGTTGGATATCCCACAGGGTTTCACTTCACACCACACCTCACAAAGCAGCTTGTACATGGTCAGCCACCACTTCTTGGTTAAGGGGCAATATCAAACACTTCCTCATCTTCATGTTGCAGCCAGGAAAACAAAAAGCCTCAAAAAGCATCATGGAATGGAATTTCACAGAATCCCTGAGGTTGAAAAAGCTCTCAAAGAGCATCGAGTCCAAGCTGTGACAATCCCCACCTTGTCCCCAGCCCAGAGCACTGAGTGCCACCTTCAGCCTCTTCTTGGACACCTCCAGGGATGAGCACTCCAAACCTCCCTGGGCAGCCCATTCCAGAGTTTAACAACGCTTCTGGTGAGGAAATGATTTCTGTTTTCCAGCCTGAGCCTCCCCTGTCACAGCTTGAGGCCAGGTCCTCTCTTCCCATCACTGGCTGATCCACCCCTTGCTCCATCCTCTTTTCAGGGAGTGATAGGAAGTGATCATTTAGACTTCTGTCCTACAAATTAGGAGCAGTAATTTCTCCAAGTCTATTCCTTCTGGGTTATGCAGTCCTGCAGCTTACCAAAGGTGGTTTAGAAGAGACTTTAATGAGTATGAAGTCATCCTGTGATGGCCCAATGCTTCCAGGTGTCAGGAAAATGATTATGGCCTTGTGGTTGCTGTCAGACAGCTCTTCAGAACAGCCCAGCACTCCTGCCAAAGAGCTGTTACTTGGGATTCATTTTAAGAATGAAGGAGCTCAATTAAAGACCTTGCTACCTTCCTGCTCCTTTTCACACAGTCTGTCACCAGCATGGCTCTCCACATTCATTTCTATTCAAATTTTCTTTCAACAAGAGAGACCTTACACTTCTGACTCTGCACATTAAAATGTTCTGCTGGCTGGTTTCAAGTAATCTCCACAGACAAAAACTGCAGTGGGAAATGCTGTGTGATTTAAAAAGCCACATAATTTTATTAAATAAATACAATAGGCAAGCATAGGTTTGACCATTTCTTTGTAACAATGGGCAATTTAAATTATTATCTCTCAGATGTCATAGAATGTAATAAAGTTTTAGGAGAAATCCCCCCATCATTAATTTTTTCTTCCTTTATCCATGATAAACTGTGATTGAATTGTTCAAACTCTAAAATTTTAATACCTTTAAATGAGACTGAGAGAAAATATCTTCTTGGGAAAAGAGGGACAGAAGCTATGGTGTTTATTTTTAGGGGTCTTCTATCTAAAGGCTCCAGAACTGTAAATTTAGGTGTTGCAGTCTGGACCTCCATAAAGGAGTTGGGTGCCTGAGGTCCTCTCCAGGTACTTAAATACCTCTAAATTCCTCTAATTTCTGATTGAATTAATACTGCAAAAGAGACTTTATCTATAGGCAGTTCTTTGAACATGGAGTTTTAGAAACTGCAAAGCAAGCCTGCAGTTCTGCCCCTTTTTAGGATCCAGTTTTGTCTTCAGCAACTTAATTGTATTGAAATATTCATAATTTTCACCTGAAGTAAATTAGCATAGCAAGCTTCATGCCTTTGGTAGAAAATAAGTAGTGATGCCCAGCTAAGGGTCTGTCCCTCCCCCAAAATTAATTCCATATTAATATATAAGTATTTTAAAGAGCTTCTTGATAAGAAAGCCAAGCAAAATCAGATTTATTAATAGCCCCTCATTTCAGAAAAGCACTGAAGAAGCCATATATTCTCATTGCATTAGATACAAAGTAGGTTGAAGTTAAATAATTTGAGGCTTATCAGCCAGCACTATTTTATTTGTAACTGACTACCACTTGGATTTAAAAAAAAAAAATAAAATGCTTCTAGATAATCTAATGAATTTCCTTATTAAAACTAATGCTCCTAGCTTATGCATATGTATTAGCCTCCCCTGAGTATTAAACTGTGCTCCTGAAATCTTAATTCCACTTCTCACATTGCACAAACAGACAGAGTAATGCTCCTCAGTATCCCAAGCAACTATCAAGGGGTAATAGCTGGCATATGGTTTATTTTTCACTCACTCTACTTCATGCTCTAAAAGTCCTTCCCCTTCCCTCTCAGCTGAAGGTTATAGTCTGCTTGTTTACTCTCACATATTTGTGTTTCTCCAACAGGATTATTCACTCTCCTAAGAAATTAACAGCTACCCATGTGAAACTGATTAAAATTAGAGGAGCATCTCTTCTGAGTGGTTCACACTTATTAACTTGTTTCTGTGCCAAACCCAGTTCATATTTAATGTGATTATCAGGAAAAGTGGATGTCTGTGCTCCTAGAAGAACATCCTGCAAAATTCATCTGAAGGAACATTTTTCCTGAGCTTTGCTTCACCTTGGGTCCTACCTTCATGTATTTAGGAGAGTGTATGCAATTCTGGTGGAAGTAACTTTTTTTTTTTTTTTTTTGGAAGAGGTATGGAGCAGACATTAAACTCCTTCCTCTGTGTTTTCTGTATCAAAGACATCAATGATTACCTTTTGCTCTTCTGTCACTGGAAGCAGTTTCCTCCAGGCCTTGCTCATCTAATGAATTTTTATGATTCCATGGGAGTGTTTATTTCCTCCCATGGATGTCAAAGGCAGTGACTGTCTCAACATTAGACTCTGCCTTTTAAAGGGTTAAATTAGGACAGATCTATCACATCCTGAACCTGTCTTCCCTCTCCTGTTAGGAGTTAAGAGGAGTACAATGCTCCCCAGAACATCCATTGTGCTGCACACTTCCACTGTGCTTTGGCATGTGCAAACTGGTGCTCTTTTACCTTTTGGTTGGTCTGAAAAAAAAATGAAGTACACCCCCAAAATAACCAATCAAATATCCCAACACAAAATTGGTTAAAAGTAGAGAATTTCTTTCAAGCTAGGGAACTGATTTTCCTTCATCTCCTTATCTCCTGAGTGCTTTGGGGCTTATCCATATCACTGGGATCATCCTGTGGGTCTGTGGGATAGGGTTTAGTGCATTAGAACCTTGCAGTACAGCCTAGGCTGGTGACAGGTTCATCACAGCACGGTAAGGATGTGGAGCTGTTGGCATTGTCCAGAGGAGGCCACCAAGATGCTCCCAGGGATGGAGAACTTTGCTCTGGAGCCAGGCTGGGAGAGCTGGGAATGTTCCCCTGGAGAGGGGGAGGCTCCCGGGAGAGCTCAGAGCCCTTCCAGAGCCTAAAGGGGCTCCAGGAGAGCTGGAGAGGGACTGGGGACAAGGAATGGAGGGACAGGACACAGGGAATGGCTTCAAACTGAAGAGAGGAACTTGGTTTAGAGTTTAGGAAGAAATTTCTCCCTGGGAGGATGGTGATGTCCTGGCACAGGGTGCCCAGAGAAGCTGTGGCTGCCCCTGGATCCCTGGAAGTGTCCAAGGCCAGGTTGGATGGGGATTGGAGCAGCCTGGGACAGTTCAAGGTGTCTCTGTCCATGGCAAGGGTGGAATTGGATGATTTTTAAGGTCCTTTCCAACCCAAACCATTTTATGATTTTCTGGTTTTCTGATCCTGTACTTTATACTTCTGATCCTCTTCTCCATGGCATGGTGCCTTTACATCCATAGGAGTTTTCCAGAGGCTGTTGACAATTTGATTGATGGAGTTGCAGTTTATGCATTGCACACCATGAAGTTGTATGACCTCTGCACTTTCATGTAGATGTTGGTATTTCCATCCTTGTTTTTCACCTAAATCTCTTATGAATTCCTTCAAAAAGTACAAACTGTGGCCATTAGGATGGAAATTGTAATATAAATCACCCTTGAAAGCATGAAAATGAAAACTGAGAAAGAAAAAAGCTTTGTCAGTCCCACACGTTGTTTTGATCATTGGGCAGATGCAGTGCATTTAAATTAGTTTATTCAAATTGTATGAAATCTCTGCTTTCCTGACTCTTTTGATGTCAGCCATAATAGGCTGTAGAAAACATATCCTGTGTTTGGTTTGGAGCATTCTATTACCAAGTGTATAATGGCTTTGGAGGAGCTGGATCCTGAGAATGAATTACACTGGAGAGTAACTTGCAGAGTTTCTGCTTTATATTTTTTTGCTGTGTGCATATTATGCTGCTTTAAGGGTAACTTAAGAGCACTTTTGGTTTTGGTAGACATAATAACACTTCCAGGCAAGTGAGCTGGTTTTTTTCTATCAAAAATCCTTTCTTCTCCAGCAAAATATAATTCATTTCCTGCTTCCCATTCCCAGGATAACAGCATTTTGCATTCAAGTGAAAAGTAATATAGAAAATGGCTTTCTGATTTGATGGAATCTGAATAGTATAGATTCACCAAAACAGATTTGAGCTTTAGCAGGGCAAAAATGCACTTTTTGCTTTGAAGTGAGGGTGAAAGTGGCTGTATTTCAAGCAGGTTGTTTGTAAATGCCTAAGTCAGGAGCCTCTGGGTGCTTCTTCTGCAGTTCTGCTGGAGGATTTCAAATATAGAGAGAGAAAAAGGGAGAAATCCTGCTCTGGGCATTTCTCTGAGTGTCTGAAACTACAAAATTTGCCACTGCTGCTCTGCTTGGTAAATACAAATTCAGGATGTTCCAATTTTCCAGCACAAGTCTGATCTCTCAACCCTTTTGAAAGCACAGGAGAATAAATATACAAATGGTGTTTGTTGTCTGTAAGATTAAAAATAGAGCAAAGGTGTGGCAAAAACTCAGTAAATCCACTTTTGTTAATCCCAAATCATTGTACAATGGTAGTAACAAAAAGATTCCTGATTCTTTGCATGTGGAGTTTGAAGGGAAAACAAATTTAAATGGAATCTTGAATTTTAGAGCTACTGATGTTACAGTAATGACGAAAAATTAAATAAAACAATATGGAATGAAATTGAAAAAACAGAACAGTGGATGGAAAGCATCAGTGTTGGGGAAGTTTTTTGAAAGTTCTATACTCATAGTGACAAAACTAAAAGGAATTAAAGCTGAAAGTAAGAAAAAGTAATTTTTTTTTCTTCCATCAGGTCTTGCTGGGGACAAAAAATAAAATGGCCTCATTTTTGTATAGCAACAGCAGAGAACTGAATGTTCCTTCTTGGACAATTTTTTAAGCAGAAAGATTCATATCTTACTGAAAATTTCACCAATTTGCTTTTCTCTCTGATCCCCAGCCTGCAATCAAGCAAATTAGAGAGCTGTATGTTGTTACTATAGTAATAAATGTGGCAGTGCATAAAAAGAAATTGGGCAGTCTCAGATCCATCTCTCCCAGGGAAAATGAAATACAATTTTTCATAATTTTGACCACCCAGTGCTTTTCTAGCTGTGGGTTCTAAGAAATGAATGTCCCCATGTCAGTGCAAGTGTTTTCCTACTCATTTGTCATTTTCAAAATGAGCAGACATTTGGATCAAAGCTAAAAGTTGTTCCCAAATTGGTGGTGTAAGCAAGGAGAGAGCACTGACAGTACAATTTACATGGACTTGTGCTAGACATATCTCAGTATATTTGATATTTTCTATGCCAGCTTTGTTTGCAAGCTTTGAACTGAACAAATTCAAAAAGAAATAGAAATAAATTTACAGTTTGGTTTTTAATCTGCATTTCTTGATGTCTACACAGATGGATTTGGTTTGCATTTTTATATGTCATAGATCTGTGCTTCTGAAGCTTCATGGATAGTTTGTGTGTTTAAATAATTGTGTGCTTATACATAGCAGTCAGTTTATAAGGATAAATTAGTCTGGATTGAATTAAAATTAAAAACTACCACAATGCTAAATAGAACTAAAACTTAACACAGCATTACTTATTCTAAAAATAAAATGAATAAGGATAATCTAAAAATATATTTTAATACACAATTTGGATAACAAGTAACTCATTAATTGCAAATGTAAGACAGAAAGTGACAGTGAATTCCAGTCTTTATATTGAAACATAAAAAAAAAAATCTCCTTTGGAGATATATATATATATTTTTGTAAATTTTGGCCCACCAGTACCATGAACCCCTTTGGATTAGAGTGTCTGGCTGTGGCATTAAACACAGCAAAAGGCCTCAAGCAGGGATTATTTCAGTATCCTTCACAGAATAAAGATTTCCATTTATTTACATGGTGGGTTTTTGTTTGGTTGGTTTTTTTTTTGGTTTTGGTTTGTTTTTGTTTTTGTTTTGCAATACTCATTTCCTAGATTTGCTCCACCTTGCTGAAGGTCTAATTCAGACTGATATTGACATTACAACAAATTCCCAACATCGTGCCTGTGACACCTCCACTTCTTATCCAAAAGCATCAGCAGCACCCTCTGGAGTCATCCCTACATCCTTCCATTCTCCCTCTGTGCAGGTCAGATGTATCTCCCCTGACACAAATCTTGCCTTGAAACCCAAATCTCAGTGTCAAAGCAAGGAGCAGATCCAAAAATGCTGCCTTGCCTCTGCAAGACACAAAACAAAGGCACAAAAAACCTGATTTGCAATACTTTGTGGTGTGCATACACAGAAGGCAGGATTTGAACAGCACAGCTGTAAAAAAATAAAAATTAAAAGCTCTAAAATATTTATTGGGGAAGGTATTTTCACTGGCTAGAGTCCTCTTCAGGAGAAGATATCTTTATAGAGAAATGACATCATCTCACACCCTGTTTCTGGTAAAAGGAGCTTTCTGCTTGCCAAATTGCCTGCATGAAGCAGCATATTGCTGACAGAGAAGCTGTCACTGCATAAAGCTGTCATCAGAAAACGTGCCTGAGTGTTTGAGGAACGAGGGAAAACACAGCACACAACTTCTGAGTGACTGCATCCCAGTGCTGGCTCTCCAAAATGCTGTTCACTTCGTGGTGCTCTGAAGGTGTGCAAAATGAGGCTTTGGGGCTTTTTCTTCAGCCTGTGGTGAATAAATATTTCTCACATCTCAGGTTCTAGTTAAAAAAAAAAAAAAAAAAAGGGGGGGGGGTGAGTTTGGTTATTTCTTATTTTTCTTATTTTTTGACATTTTTCTGTTGTTGGTTGGTGTTTTTAAATATGTCCTTAGCCTAGAAGTCAAGAGACCTTGTTTAATTCTTTAATTTGCCACAGACTTCTTGTATAACCTTGGTCAGGGCTTGGCTCTTTTTCTTTCTAGTTGTCCATCTTTACAGTAGGGAAACTTATATTAAAGTCATAATTAAAATTATTAACAGTAATAGGGGGCTTAGAAATTGAAGTAAAAGTGTCCAGAATAATTATTTAGAGAGATATCTATCAATTTAAGGTGCATGGTTATTTGGTTTTGTTTTTGGTTGATTTGGGCTCTTTTCCCTTTCAAGGAGTGTCTTGGTTCTCCCTATTTTTGTTTTTCAGTGATTTGAGGGAGAGTTAATGTTGTAAGCCTTCCATAAGTTTTCTTTCTTAGCCTGAAGAAATTTCTGAGCTTTGCTGAGGACGTACCTTGCCAAAAAAAATTGTTTTCCTTATCAGCTCTACTTTATCTGTCAGCCTGAGTGCCTGTCAAGGCATCTTGATGCTAAAGGGATGAGTAATGGGAAAGTTTCAGTCACAGCACAGTCTCACCAGAAAAACAGAAAAAAAATCCAGTATCTCCTAGACTGGATTGTGAAATCAGTGGCCAAACCTCTCCTCAGTTGTACGAGGACTGTGTGAAATCAATGCCTGAGTCACTGAAACTACTCCATTATATCTGTAATTGAACATAACTAAGCCTTAGGCAGTGATGTCGTTCCACATTAAAAACTCATTTTCACTCAGTGACAAAGCTCCCATCTTTGTACATTAGCAGTAAAAAAATCCTATCAGCAAACAACACTTTGTGGACAATAATATCTTTGTCACACCTTTTTGCAGAAAATTGTAAGATTTGTATATTGATGATCTTAGAGGTCTTTCCAATCTAAATTATTTGATGACTGTGATTCTATGGTTAAGCAATATAAACTCTAACGTTTCCCATTTTTAACATGGCCTGTTTTACCTTTAGCATTTGTATGGAATATAAAATGTTATGTGTTTATGTGCTTGATGCAAATCTGTTGGGTTTGCTGAAATACTTAGTGAGATAATAAAGACTGGAAGACAAAATCTGACCTCTAAGGCCAGTTTCCAGTGGCTGAAAGCAACCACAGAACTGGTATGGAAAATAGGATTAAACCCACCTGATTTTAGCTATTGGAAATTAAGCCAGTCATGTAAACTCCCTTTGAAATCCAAGGGAGGGACTGATTTTTTTTCAGAGTCAGGCCATAGCAAAAGAAATTTCTAAAGGGAAATCTGTGTCTTTCCACTGGTTGTGAAGGAGTTTGATCACAAGGTTAGACAAAATGACTAGCCCTGAGTGAAGTTCTAGATTGAAAGAATCACAGAATGGTTGTGGTTGGAAGGGACCTTAAAAATCATCCAGTGCCACCCCCTGCCATGGGTAGGGACACCTTCCACTCTCCCAAGTTGTTCCAAGCCCTGTCCAACTGGTCTTGGACACTTCCAGGGATCCAGGGGCAGCCACAGCTTCCCTGGGCACCCTGTGCCAGGGCCTGCCCACCCTCATAGGGAAGAATTTCTTCAGTTCTGTTCTTCTAATACAGAAGTTCACAAAGTATTCCATCCACCCATTCCACATTCCCAAACGCTTCTCAAGTAAAACTCTGTGATTCACTAAGAGAGCTGAAATGTTTAAATCCTGTTTAAGTGGTTCTGAAAGTCCTAAAGAAGCATCTGTTTCCATCCTGGTCTCTACCTGTAACTCTGAAACTGTTTTGAACATCTGAACTCCTAAGTAGTGGAACTACCATTAACTCTATTTGTATTTTCCATGTTTTCTTCCTAATTTTGTTGACTCCCTTTCTGCCATGACATCCACAGAAATATCTACATGTGAACAGATAAGAAAATGTTTCATACCATGGAGCACAGATGATGTGGAACTCACAGAGAATCAGGGCTAGAGGCATGAAAATGGGATTACTGGGGGGAAAGGTGTCAGCAGGGGGAAACACACACTCACATTGTTTGAAGAGGGATTATTAGGAAAAAAGAATCATTAATTGCACCATCATGTCCTTGGAGCTGTGCCAATGGCAAAGGCACAGTGTGTGACTCCAAAAAATCCTGATTGGAGTGAGGAAAACTCATGGGTGAGTTTTCCTGTTAGGAAAAATGACAAGGTCAGATTCTCACTGAGTCAGTTTGGGAGCAGCTGTTGTTGGGAGAACTGCAGGCAGTGGATGAACTAAGGAAGGGTTGATTGAAATTGGTTATTATGAAAGGAGAATTAGCAAATGGAGTCATTTTCCAAGGGGATCAGCCTTGGAGAAATCAGTAATTAAGTGCTTCACTAAATATTTTGTCACAGTAAGTACAGTTCCTGAGGATGCATTTGCAGAGGCACTTTCAGTATGGTGTGGGACTGGAGAGTCACCACAGATACCCTCAAAAAAGGTTAATGGCTAGTGGAACAAGGAGTGGTATCAGAGATGAAGATCATGGGCTTGGGGAGCAGCACCAAAAATCTTGTTTCAAGTGGAAATTTGTTGTCATATGAATAACTAGCAAGGGAAATTACAGAGAATGAGCAGGACCTGTGTTATCAAAGATGCCAAGGAAAGCATCCTAACACTGAAATCCAGGATGGATGTGGTAAATTGCTGTAACTCTCTTTGCTGTCCTTTGGGTCAGGGTTATTTGGGACTCCTGGCACAGTTCAGTCTTTAGACTTGTCCAGGGACTCTACCCAAAGAACAATTTGAGTACAGCCACCCTGCCTGGAAGCTTCAAGGGAATCAAATAGTACAGGTGAGAGTGTGTCACTTACCTGGGGGTCAGGTTATGGTGCAGTGCATTAGCTGAAAACTACTGCCTAAGTTAATATGAACACAAAATATTCTAAAAAGTTTCTTCAGTGAATATACACCACATAAATTTGGCATCAGTCCCCCACCTCAGGAGAAATCTGCTTTTCCTGGCTTGTCACAGACAGCACTTGTGGCCAAGCTGAGCATGTTTTGAAGGAGGTCCAATACTGTGACAGACAATTTTATGTCTCCATGTGCTCCACTTGTTGCTGCAGAAGACCCTGATTTTTCAGGAAGCAGTGCCTAGGCAGAGCTCCAGCACCCTCATCCCTTAGGCTTCAAGGTCTGTGTGCTGACACAGCCTTTTCACTATCAGGCAGTGCCTGAAAATAGTTGAAAGCAGATGGTGCTTCCTCACTCTCCATTAGAAACAAACAGCAAGAGGAGCATTCTGGCAGTTTTCACTTTTCACTTAAGCACTGGCACCACTGTGAAAATCTGATTGAGCCTCCTTAGTGGTTAATATGAACAAACCTGAAATTAAACCAGATTTCAGGCACCTCACTGAGAGGGAAGGCAGCTACTTAAATACACAAAACCCCTGGCTTGATTTCTTTTCAATTTTCATTTCTAGAGATGCTGCGACTGTGCTGATTGTATTAGCAGAGTGTGTAGGGCTACATCCAAAGATTAATTAACTAACTGGAGAAGGACTCCTTCACTCTACACATGTCCTCTGCAGCAGTGTTCATGTCCTGGGTGACAGGAGCAAAGCCACAGCTGGTGGCAGTGCAGCAGTGCCCTGGGCAATCCCTTGTCCCATCCTCTGGCCATGCTTTGATTTGTGCTCCAAACCTCTCCAAGTAAATTCCTCACTGATAAGCCAGGAACAGGTGAAATCTTTACCATCAAGAGCTGCAAAGTTGAAAAAAAAAAACATTATTACAGACCCTCAGATATATGGCTGTCCTGTAGAGGTGAAATAAAAAAATCCTTTAGTCACTTTAATAGACACTGAAACAACTTTTATTTCTAGTAAAACTCATTTTTGTGCATTAGAAATATTGTCCATCTTTTGTCCAAAATTCCTCAATTATCCATCCTCATTGCCCTTCTTTCTTTTTTTTTTTTTTCCTTTAATGCCCCTCAGACATTGTCATTTCTCTTTTATTTTTATGAGGGGATTATTTCTGGCTTTTATGAAACAGCTTCATAAGGCATGAGCAGAATTATGGATCAGTTTTCAAAAATGTTTCATTATCCCTGATGTGTTGTAATTAGATGACAAGAAATGCAGCCTTTCATGTGTGTCAGCTGGTTGATGAAGGAAAAACCAATAGCCTATTTATAAAGATTTTTTACATTTTCTTTTCCTGAAGCAAAACCAATACATAACTTGAAACCCTTTGATTAATTTCAATAGTCTTCACACCTAAAATGCTCAAAACAATATTTTCACTTAATAAACTATGACCTTGTGCACTTCCTACTGGAATGCCTCTGCCCTGTATTTAAATTATATACCATGACTTTTTGGAAAGATTTTTTTCACATTTTTCTAAATGAAAGGTACATCAAACCTTGCCTAGCTCAGACCTACATACACAAGTCTTTTGACACAAGTCAAGCATTACTAGCTTAAGACTTAGCCTTTGTCTGGGGAAACAAATGTTTAAAAATCTGGTGGTGTGCAGGACAAGAGCTGGAAATATAGGTTACTTTTAAAAATTCAAAATAGAATTACTTTTTTTATTCTTATTACTTTTGGAAAAAAGAAGTTGGGAGCAGTGGTAGAAGACATCTGATTGGAATAAGGCAAAGGGATTCAGAGTGCTTCAGAGCAAAACAAGCTGACAAAAATCCATATTTTATCCTGATTAAATCTTTCTGGCTTGGGAGAATCATTCCCTGAAAAAAAAAATAAAATTTGATTCTTAATTCTTAACAAGTGGTGACTTTCATCAGTAGAGACATTTGCCTGTGAAGATAAATATGAGTTTATTGGTCCCAGGCATGAAGAAATGGTTGCATTTGAAGAAAGGGTCAGCAGTGGGAGATTGCTCCAAGAGATGCTGAACTTTCAACAGTTTTAGCACAGCCATGAGATTCCTTCATCTTCTTTTTCCATGGAAAGAGAGCTCCAGAGTAAAGAGGAAAAGAGGTAAAGTGCTAAAGCTGAGGCTGTGAACTGAGGAAGCTTTGTCTTCCCTTTAGGTCTCACTACCTTTTCCATGATTACTAACTTCCCAAAATTGTAAGGAATCCTCACCACGATCCCTGGGAATTTCACAGCACCATTTCATGTGTCAGGGTTGGTGTAGCAGCTTAAAATTATTTTCTCACATGCTGAGCCCACCTGGCCTGACCAGCTCCTCTTTCAGTCCTCACTTGCTGGTATTCCTGGGCTGCAAATTTTGGAGGGGCTTGGAAGCCAGGCTGCCCATTGGTACATTTCTGCTGCCTCCAGTGCTCGTGTGAGGTCAGTTTTTCCATCTCTTTGACACATTCAGTTTTAAATTCTGATCATTAAGGGAGGTTTTAGCTGATTTCCCATTATTCCCCTATTACACAGTCACAGGATAATGGCTGATGCTGGAAATGAAATCTGGAGATCCTCTGGCCCAACCCCTCTGCTCAAACAGGACCACCCAGGACATTGCCCAGGGCTGTGTCCAGACAGGTTTTAAACATTTCCAAAGAGGGAGACTCCACAAACTCCCTGGGCAATCCATTCCAGGGTTCCATCCCCCTCCCAGTGAAAAAGCGCTCCCTGATGTTCAGAGGGATCCTCCTGCATCCCAGTCTGTGCCCACAGCCTCTGGTCTTGGTTCACTGAGCAGAGCCTGCATTTGTTCTGTTTCCACCCTCACTTCAGGTATTTTTACACATTAGTACATCCCCTCTGAGCCTTCTTTTCTCCAGGCAGAACTCTCTCCTCAAAGGAGAGGTGCTCCAGTCCCTTAATCACCTTTGTGAGCCTTAACTGGTCTCTCTCCAGGATGTCCTCGTGTCTCTTGCTCTGGGGAGCCCAGAACTCAACACAAGACTGCAGAGATGTCCTCACTAGAGGGGAAACATCACATCCCTTCACTGCTGGCATCCCTTTCCCTAATTCAGACCAGGAGTTGGAGCTCCAGGGATGCACTGCTGGCTCCTGTTGGACTCAGTGCTCACCCCCTGAATATGGCATTGCAGCAACTGCTGTGTTCAGTTCCTCAGAAATAACTGGAAGGAGATTCCTTGCAGAGTTAGGAGGAGAATTTCCAAAGCAGAAGGGTGAATGAATATTTAAACAAACAACCTTTAGCTGACAATCCATTCCTGACCCTTAGCATGGATGGTTGGTTTAATCTCACGTGTCAGTATCTGAGTTATTTAACTGAGTTATTTAACTGAGTTATTCAGATTCCCTTTGCAGATGCCATCAAGAGAGCCACTGAGACTTGGGGCTTGATTCATCCCTGCAAAGGCAGGAATTTAAATATGCTGCATGAATCATGAGCTAAGATCCATATTTTTATGTAAGGCTGTCTGGACTCCCCTGCAGCCACCTAAAGTCAGGGGAAGTGAATTCTGCAGGTTCAATCCATTTAGAACATGGTCTAAACATGCAGGGCTTCATCAAGAGGTGTTAATTTTATCCTAACTCTGACCAAGCTTTTCCCCACCTTCATCTCTTGATTTTTCCTGTTGAAAGCTGCTCATAATGAATTATTCTCTTTTAGGTTGTTTTGATTAAATCAGCATTTCTGACAAAGAAAACTGACACCACTATCCTCACCCCCACACAAAACAAACCCTGATTAAATGTAGGAGAGAACTGCCTGAGTTTTGAGCCTTTGTGTTTTTCAGTTTGAACCACCCTATTATTACTGCAGCCACTGTTCTGGGCAAGAAAATGCAACCAGCTGTCAGTGCATATTTAAAATACTCAGAAATTTGTTTTGATTTTTCTCCAGGTAATTTTCCTCAAAGAAATAAAAGCAGGGAAAGATGCAGTGTTTTTTTTACTATGAATCCAAGTTTTAACAATTTAGTGTGTCTTAAATTAAAAAAAAAATAAATAAAAAATCATATTGCTTTCAACTTCATGTGTCTGATTCTTTCTTTCCTCTAAGGCCATTTATACTCAAAATCTTATATCCATTGCTCCAGTAAGTGTATATATTTATTTTCAATATGTTCTTGTCCTTTTTTGTGCATTTTGTGATGCATAAAAACCAATTTGCTGTTTTCTCCTAGATGCCCACACATCCTTCCTATCTGGCCGTCACACAAGTGATAAGAAAAAGAGTCAGGCCAGAGCACCAGTATCTCATATAAAATTTTTAACCATAAGTGAAATTTTTTTCTTCTGAAAATAGGAACATTAATAACCAGGATTGCTCCTGAATGAAATCCCTGCCAGTGCTGTGCTTCCCTTGCAGGTGGCTTCCATGGGAATGGGCTTTGGAATTCTGTAAGTAGATATCAAACTTTTGTTATTTCTTTTCCACTTTTCTTTTAACTTCCTCTCTGCCTTACAGGATATTTAAAATGCACTGAACATTGATATTTCCCACACAGGAGCCTCAGGAGTCCTCCTGCAGATTTGGAAGCCTGTGTTGGTAATTCAGCCAGGCTGGAGGAGTGAATCCCTCTTCAAATGTACTTTTATTCCCTCAGATCAGACTTTTTTATCACTGCAGCAGGAGAAACTACTAAAATCAGAACTTTTTGAATTTCATCTAAGTTCCAGGGAACTTTAATTTTGTGAAAAGCCTGAAAGAGTAAATGACAAGTTCTGATTTTTCTATTGAATTATTACTATTTACTGAACCAGCAGGAGCAGCAGAAATTCAGGCCCCTGAAAAATTCTTCAAAGGCAAAGGGAAAATATGCACAAGCAGCATTCCTTGGAATAATTAAAGCTCAGCTTTGATCTCCTCCTTCCACCTCATCCCACAAAGGCAGCAGGCAGTGCCCACTTCATGGTAAAATTCTTGCAGTCGCTGTTTGGATACAACCTTGAATCATTAACATACTTTCAAAGCTCTCTTATAAATATCACCTCATTTATGAACTGGAGTTTTGGGGTAATGAGAGGAAAATGGGTGAAAAATTCTCCTCTAACTGGAATGAAGTTAATTTAGGGTTGGGGCTCTAGAAATAAGTTGCATTCATTCTGCATTCTTTTCATGGCCTTTTTCATTGCCACGTGGCATTTGTGTGTATTAAAAAGTGTCTTCTTTTTTTATCATCTCTCTCTTTAAACTAATTTGTATTTGTATGTAGCCAAATTGCAGCCTCATCAAGCAAAACTTTATCCAACCATATTTAAACAAGTTCTTGAGGTTCAGATCTTAAATTAAGCACTTAAATGAAAAATTTTATATTTAAATAGAAATTCTTGGGAAAAAAAAATCATTGGAAGTTGGAATTCTTTTCTTCATTGAACACAAAGAATTGCAAATATTCAGTTACCACCTACTCATGAATAGAGATAGAGAAGCAAAACTGCAACTGTGGGGTTATTTCATGCTGATATTGCTGATTTCTCAGTTTTTTAATGTCTAGTGTGAGTTTATGATTGCCTGAATAATTTTATATTTGGGAATTCCTTGTCCAAATCTTTCTTAAAGAAATTCCACCGAGGTCAGAGCCAGCTCCTGCTATCAAAGTGCAACGCTGCCCCAGGAGTTTGGGGATGTCAAGGAAAAGCTGGAGGGGGCAGTGACACTTTTCTTCCTCTTCCCTTTCCATTCTGCTTTCCAGGAGCAATTACCACTCTCAAAATGTGATCAGGGTGTGTTGTGCTGTACAGGATTGTGGGTCATGAAACCCACACTGGTTAAATCAAATCATCTTGTGGGACCCACACTAAATAATTTCAGACGTGAGCTCAAGCTCACTGAAATCTCTCCGCTTCTGAATTTCCATATTTTTGAGGAATATGTTTTTTTAGACTCAGAAATATTTTTTTTTTTTAGATTAAGGGTTTTTTAGGAATTTTTCTGAGCCTGATATTCCTGTTGCTTTTATTGGGGCACAAATCAACAGCTCGTGTGTCCACACAGGAAAATCCAGACTTTGATACTGGACCCGTTTAAAGATTTGTTTCCCCTTTTCATTGTGAGACCCACATGGTAAAGGGTAAAATATTCTCTATTTCCTGACCAGATCTGGTAGCCAGCTGAAAATTCAAGACAGATCTCAGGACAGCATTACTATCAAGTGGGAAGTAGGGAGTAACTCACAGCCCACTGGGATCAGGGAATCACAGAATATCCTGAGTTGGAAGGGACCCACAAGGATCATTGAGTCCAAACCCTGGCCCTACATAGACACCCCAAAAATCCCTCCCTGTGTCTCAAAGCATTGTCCAAAAACTTCTTGAGTCATTTCAAAAAAGACTCCTTGACTGACACTATTTTACAAATAAGTACACTTTTATAGAAGCGAATTTAACCAACTTTTTATTATAGTGATATTTTACATTTGATATTTGTCCAAGTACATTTAGAAGCACAATGAATTTATCTCCTTTCTCCTGTTTATTGTTACCTTCCCTGAAAGATTATGCTGCCCCTGAGAGCAAAGCAAAAAATTTTCCTGCTTTGCAGATGTGCACAGTTCACTAAATAAACCTGCATTTCTGTTTGGCTTTAAACCCATGAATACCTGTGATAAGCAGCTTGTTAAAGCTAGGATTAAAATAAACAGCAGCAAAGAGGAATTTCCCAAAAGACAGGGGCTTTAAATGGTAATACCATACTGGTTAAGACTTCAATGTGAGAAAAGACAAAGTGAACAGCATTTAAAGGACTTTCTGTGAAATAATGAGTTTCTATTCCTGCATCATCTGGCTGACAGTACCAGGTTCAGCTTTATCCAGCATCCGTACATGTTTGTCTTTGTGGGTTTTAGCATATTGTTTATAGAAAAAGTTTGGTCAGTACTGAAAGAGGGGCTTGATCCAAACCCCACTGCAATATTTACATTAATTCCTGTCAGTTTTGGGGCAATATATTTACAACTGCATTAAATGACTTCAGTAATATTGAGTGAAGAAGAATTTGTGGAGAGTAGAAAATACATTTTTTTCTTAAAGGATTCTAAGAAGCAAAACTAAAAGTCAAAAAAGGAGTAGTTTCAGGCATAATATTCACATCTTTGTAAGAGAAAATCACAAATAATCTTTTAGATTTGCAGACTGATCCAGTCAGATTAGCAAATGTATCTGACACCAGGGATGATCCAGGAAATTCTGTACTGATGTCACAACATGGCTTCAGAATGTCTGACAAGGAGCAAATTTCATCTTACTGCAATAAAATGTCACCATCTTTAGTACTTATGACATACCCCTGCAATCTGGCATTTTCTAACCCAAAAAAGGATCCAGACTGTAAAACACTCGATAGCTCTAATTTAGCAAACATGCCTTCTGGGAGCAGATCAGAGGAGGGAAAAGAAATCACTGTAATATCAGGTTTTGGACACAGAGAGAAGAAAACAAGTGTGCAGATAAAAGGAGGTTTCAGAGGGCACCTAAGCTATTTTTAGCTATTCAGTAACTGAATATTTGAGCAATCAGGAGGTTTTTAGGAAGCTCTGATGTTACATCAGCATAGGATGAACAGTCATTTAGCAACTGAAAAACTTCATTACCAATGGTGTAGTTATGAAGAAGCCATGACATTCCTAATGGGCCAAACTAGTGGGAAAATGTTTAAAATTGCACAGTAATTTTAGAAAAGAGTGGATCTGATACATTCTAACTCAGGATCACTGAGCAGCTCCAAGGGCAGAATTCTTTCTTCTCTCTTATCAACCCAGTTGATTTGTGACAAGCTAGGTAACAGATTTTTCTGTGAGAGATAATAGATCTGAAATGAGAAATGGGTTGATGAGGTTTTCCCTACTCATGTCCCCAAGTGTCCCCTCATTCCATAGGAGTGGGGAAAGCTTTCCTCCACTGGTTGCTGAGAATTAGACTGAGGCCTGAAATGAAATGAAGCGGAAAACACAGGAGAAAATATCTCTTGCTGACAGAACCTTCAACAAGGTTTAACACATGAAAATAAAGCTTATTGTCAAAGCTGGGATCATAGGTTAAACAAGGCAAAGATTAGTAAGAAGAGCATAAATGACCAGTTCAGGTTTTTTAGATGAAGGAAGAAGGAAGGAAAACTAAATCCTTTTTTTTGTAGAAAAATCTGAAAGCAGGGAAAATGAGAGGCTGAGTCACACATGTAAAACCTATTTATAATCAATTAAACATGAAAACAAACAATTTCTATACATTTTCTTATTCCTTGTTTTGATTTTTTTTGTGTCTCAAATTTTTGTTTTGTTTTGTTTGTTTTGTTTGTTTGTTTTGTGTTTTGTTTTTGTTTTGTTTTGTTTTTTTACTTGGAATAGATTCATCACTTCTGTAATGAAGTGTAACTTTATCTAGTTATTTTGTGGTTCTGTGATTCTTTAATGATAACTGACCAATTCACTGACATAAAGGAGACTTTATATCAAGCAATTGGCAGCTACTGGAGATTTTATCAGCTCTGAAAACACCTAACCTCTCATTCTATGGCATGCTGAGAATACACTGGGCACTATTTTCAGGATTTCAGGTCAGAAATTCCATGTTTACATCTTACAGGACAATCTTACCATATATGCTCTGCACAGAATGAGAGAAGAGGGAAATGAAGCCAAAAATGAGCTTTAATTTTTTAATCAATTTGTTCTTCTGCAACACCTACTATTTAATATCCTCTGCAGGTATTAAACCCTGACATGGGGCAGCATTTCCCCTAAACAGACTCAATTCTCAAGCTGGGGGTGTGCAGCCACACAAAGCTGGAGCTCCACACAGAACTTCTGTGTTCTGGGATCCACTTGGTGCCCAAAGGAACAGATTAGAGGCTTCCTCAGCTGGAAACTGATTAACTTGGGGTTGCTTTTCCAGCTGAAGCAATCCCTCAGCAGAAGCACAAGTGGGAAAGGGAAGGTGAGGAGATGGGCATGGATAACTTTGTCCTTTAGGCCCCTGGCACAGCACAAAATGATGGCCAAATTTCATTCCAGCATGGGATTTAAGCTGATTATTCTTGAATTTCTCTAATTGCAATGCGTGCAGAGATGGAAGGCAAGGAATGTTTATTTATGAGTCAGATTTCTCTTGACTTCTACAAGAGCCCTTAAGTGCTCACCTGCTTCTTCCTTGGCAGGTGAGAAACACTTCAACAACAAGAACAAAGTCCTTGTTTTGCACCAGGTTCTCACTCAAATGTGTTTGGTTCTGTTTTATTTCATGGCCTTATTACTATTTGTTTTTCTCTTCGGATTTTCTGTTCCCCCTCTCTTTTCTAAACTGCAAATGTAATTGAAAAAAATGTCCAAATTAACAAAAAATAGAGAATACTTTCAGGTTGGCAAAGCTCTCTAAACCAGCACTGCCAGGTCCCCCATTAAACCAGGTCCCTGAGCATCAGGTCTTTGTTTTGTTTTCAGTCCTTGAGTAAAGGGATGCTGTAATGAAGAATGAAGCATCAGGATGTACAGACTGGGGTAAAAAAATTAGATCTTTATTGAATTTACATAAACAAGGTCAAATTCTGGGACAAAGAATAATTCTAGAAATAAGTTTGCATTTTTTTCCCACTTCTTTTCCACTTTGAATATTTGAATAATGGTTTTGTTGGTTTTGTTTGTTTGGTTTGGTTTGGTTTATTTTGGTGTTTGTATTTGTCACTATTAAGTTTCTCCAGCAGCAGGGAACACATAAAAGCTGTTCTGTAGATGTTGGAGGACATGAGTGATAGAGAATCAAGGTGTGCTGAATTTCCAAAACAGTATATGAGGGGCTGCACGTTTAAATCAGTTAACAGCAAGGATTTGTTGCCTCTGGGTGATTCCAAGTGGAGTAGATAATGAAAAGGATTTTGTGTGGATTTCATGGTGTGTTTTAATGCATACAAATGTAAAAAGACCCCTAACACCATGGAGATAAAGCTTTTCTAAAATAAGAAAGAGGAAAACCTCTGTCTGCAGCAAGCCAAACTTGTTGGTATTTCATTTTTTCCTTCCAGGCAAAGAAGACTGGACAGCTACTGAAGTAATTCCTGGCAGATTTGCATAACCTGCACTTGAAATCCTCAAATCACCAGCTGGAGGAATTCACTGCAATGCTGCAAAGTGTTGGGTGACCCAGGCTCTGAACCCAGACCTTGCTTTGTCAATAAACTGCTGCAGCACTATTGAGCAGAGCTTAAATGAATGTTTGCATGATCCAGCTTCAAAAGCTTGCAGAGCCAAAGGCATTAAATGCTCACGAGCTGGGGGGAGTTCAGAGCAGGCCAACAGATAAACCCATTATCCAGGGCTGGGCTGGTCTGTTGGGATATGGGTATCCACATCCCTCACAACACAGTGGTTTTTTTCTTTACCTAGCCACAATTTGCTGTACAATTCTAAATTCCTTAAATATTAAACTGTTTCCTCCCATTCAATATTCTGTTGTTTAGAAAAGCAGGTTGTTTTACCTTGTCAGTCACTTCTTTTTATTCTTCATTTGTTGGTTTTTTTTGCCTTTAATCTATTCCTTCCTATATTTTCTACATTTTTCAGCATTATTCAGATAACTCATGGGTAATGAGTTATGCATTTAATATTATGCATTTAATATTTGGTAGGATAAAAATTCATATTTTCTGTTCCAGAGAAAATTGTTTTGTCAATCCCATTTTTATACTTGGAAAGTCCATTCATGATGTCAGACTTGGAGAACATTTAGACAGAGGTGTAGGCACAGAAATAATCCAGGAGTTTTAAGAATGTTGGTGACAAGGACATAAATAAATCAGCTCTATCACTAAATTCTTTATAACCAGACCTAGAAAAATGATAAGAAAAAGATCTCAAAACACTAAATCCCAAACAAACCCAAAATAGGAATCAGCAGTTATCCTGACGAATTTCTGTGGTGTGTTTAATGGATTTACTGTACTGACTGTGAGATTTAAGCCCCTGCAGTGCTGCTATTCACTTGTCTTTCCCAGGACCTCAAGAAAGGTGCTGAATTCACAGTCCTGTCCCTGGAAATTTATGCTCTCTGAGCTCTATTAAGTTTAATTGATTAAATCTTTTTTGAATAAACACCTAATGCACTGACAGGTACTGAGAAGTTCATTAATCTGCAGTTTTAAATGTATGTGTCTTGACCATCTAGGGAAATCCCACTCTGAATTACCAGTTTATTCTCTGCTTAAAAAAAAAAATAGAATTTTCACATTAACTGTAGTGTTTAAAACTACATTGCAGAGTCAGTTTCTATTGGTTTTGTTTTGGTTTGTTTTTCACACATTGCTGTTAATTTCCCAGTTGTGAACAGAGCAGGTGTGACACCAGGTGTGCTGTACTAAGAAAATATCAAAATTTTTAATAAACCTTCAGGAGATGGAAATATTTACTGGAAGTACTGCAATTATCAAGGTTTCTTGGAAGTTGGGCTGCAGCTGCTGACTGGAAACTCATCAGTGCCTGAAGACTCTGAATTTCCTGGCCCTGCTCTTTTCTCCATGGGATCCTGTGCTGACTGAACTCACAAGTGTCAGTGCTGTCAACTCTAAAGATGATTGTAGTGCATCAAAAAGGACAGGCACGCATTAATGTGTTCTTAATGGGGCTTCAATCCCTTAGTTCAGCACTATTTTCTACCTTGTTTTGCTCCACTGCCAATCAGTATTGGGGCACTGTGCTCCAAAAATATCTCTTTTTAAAAATAACCTTAAAATAAATGTTAACTGATCAACTAAACATTAACATTCTATTCAGTTTTCACAGGTTTTCATCCCCCAAAAGTTACATTTGCAGGAGAACTGAGTTATTTTTTTATTTTTTTACCTCTTCAATTATGGGCCAAATCATGCCCCTGTGAAACAAAAGTTGAGAAAAGTCTACATAAGAGATTGAAGTTTTCCTTATATTCAGCCCTATAAATTTCCACATAGGAGCCAAGATGAAAAGATTTGCAAACCTATAAAAATCTCAGCAACTTTTGCACCTTTTCTCAAGGGGAAATTTCAGAGGGTGACAAGAAGAAACAAAACTCTGATTTCTCCATTTTCACCTTTCTGCCTGTGGACTTTCATCCCCAGGGCTGAGATTTAGTGGGGAAAGGGGACGAAACACAACCAGTGCTTTGTAAAATCTGAGCTGGCAGCTGGCCTGGTTGTGGGTTTCATGGAGACAAAATAGGGACTTGTTTGTTTTCCATGCACTTCACCTTTTTCTTCAGTGGAAGTTGCTTGGATTTAACTCCTCCCAATATTTCTTCATATCTACTGTTGATACATTGCAGAATCATAGAAAGTTTAGGTTGGGAGGGACCTAAAAACTCAACCAGCTTCACCCCTTGCCATGGGCAGGGACATCTTCCACTGTCCCAGGCTGCTCCAAGCCCCATCCAACCTGGCCTTGGGCACTTGCAGGGATCCAGGGGCAGCCACAGCTTCTCTGGGCACCCTGTGGGAAGAATCCCTCCCTAATATCCAATCCAAACCTGTCCACTGTCAGCTCAAAGCCATTCCCTGTGTCCTGTCCCTCCATCCCTTGTCCCCAGTCCCTCTCCAGCTCTCCTGGAGCCCCTTCAGGCCCTGCCAGGGGTTCTGAGCTCTCCCTGGAGCCTTCTCCTCTCCAGGGGAACATTCCCAGCTCTCCCAGCCTGGCTCCAGAGCAGAGGATCTCCTTTCACCATCTTTTTCTTCCTCCTCTGGGCTCATCCCAACATCTCCACATCGTGCCAAGAGTCCCAGAGCAGATCCCAGCACTGCAGGTGAGCTCTCACCTGAGCAGAGACTGGGGAACAGATTCAGCCTGGTACCTCTAGTGGATTACCAAAAATAATCTAGCATTGAGTAGAAAGATATGGAGAAATAACCAATCTGGCAGAATGTGGGAGTTTTTGGACCCAATCTTGCCTGAAATTCTTAAGTTTCAGACAGAGATCTTTCTCTTTATTCATTTAGCTCAGAAGAGCTTGCTGGGGGTGTATCTGGACACATAACCTTATCTAGCTATTTATTTCTGGAGTAGCAGACTAAACACCCAAATTTTACAAATTTACATCAACCTGTCTGCTGTTGTGCAGGAAATGTCTTCCTTCACAGAGGACCTTTACTGAATAAGGTTTAAATTCCATCTGGAAACGACGTCTTGCAGCTTGCAGTGCGTGTTCTGTTTTAGGATTGCACCTCATCACTTCAAATCTCAGGATCCATTTCCGAAATTGTTTCACCTGATTGGAGTTATGTAATGTCTCCCCTTGTGTTTATAGTTTATGGTGTCTGATGTATTTCCTGAGATCTTTAGGGTGCTCAGAGAGTGAGTAGGCAGCTCTCTGCAAGTGTATTTTAAGTCCTGCATTATCCCATTCTGATCACATTCAAAGCTGCTTCCATAGCAACACCTAAAAATATTAATTTCTAAAAATAAGCAAGTACTTTAGTTGCTTACCACATGCAATTCTCCTTTTGTGACAAACAAAATTGTCACCTCTGTTATGTGAACTAAATTTTGGAAATGTTGTCATCAGTTTTGGTGAGATTTAAGTGACTTCCCAGATAGTTCCACTAACAAAACTGTCCTTGAGCAGTGACAAGGATCTTTTAATTTTGCCAAAATACAGCTCACCTCTAGAAACATGAGAAACCCTTTAAGTAATTAGGATGGATTGTTTTAAATTAAGAGATGAATGCTCTTCCTGCTGGACAGCCAGGGATAGGTCTCCACACCCAAACCCAGATGGACTGGAAAGAGGAGGTGGGGAATGAAATCCAGACAAATAATAGTCCCATTGTTTGCACTGGAAGGTAGCAGTTGCATTGACTGGATCTTAATTGGATTAAGATTTTAAACTGTTATAGAAAAACCACAGAGAATTAGAAAATGTGTAGGCTGTAAACAGAGAGAAACATTATCCATGCAAGTATCAGTTATGGGATCTCAGCTCAGGGATTTCACTCAATATTCTCCATTCTAATTATTAACTACACTGCTCTCTCCTCAGCCTGAGTATTTTGGAGTGGTGACACAATAGGTTTTTCTGAAACAGGTCACTGGAACAATCTCAGAATCATGGAATATCCTGACTGGAAGGGACCCACAAGGATCATTGTGTCCAGCTCCTGGCCCTGCACAGGATACCCCAAGAATCCCACCCTGCACCTGAGAGAAGACCTTTGTGCTTTAAGTTTTGTTCTCACTTCCAATTTTGAACTCCCTTGGAGTGGGAGTTTGGGCTTGAAACAATCATGGGATAAATGCCTCCAGTTTTGCTATCCTAAATCCAGAGATATCCCATTCCCCATTTGCTGAAGGAACACTGCAGGTGGTGTTGCACTTCTTATCTGCAGGTTTGTTTTTGTCTTCTCACAAAGGATTTCGGTTTAGTGGTCTTGATTTGAGAGGGTGGTGCTGGATCAAGTGAGCTCTTAAATTCCTTAAATCTCTTAGTGGAGAATTTCTTAAAGGGAACTAAACGCCTCAATGACAACCAAATGTTTTACAGCTGCCTTCTCTCCTGGCTGTTAGGACAATTCATTTCTGTAAAAGGTGTTTGAATGAATATAAAAACATAATATAAGGTCAAGAAATGTTTCCTGAAAACAAGGACTGTAACAGTGCTGAAGAGCCTTTAAGAGGAAATCCCTGAGTCTCATGGATTTGAGGAGCTAAAAGCTGCTAACCTTGGAAAATAGCACTGAAGACCTGTGGTGTACACAATACACATATTTTCTGTACAGATCTGTTCTTCATGCTGTGACAGAGCAATGGGAATGTTTTTTTTCTCAATATGAGATGCTCCTCCATAGTGGCCCTTAGTGAGCAGGATATGAGAGGACTCTGGAATGAAGTGGATTTGGGACAGGAACATTGTGTTTGATTACTCTCTTCAGGAAAATGAATGATGTTTTCAAGGCAGCTCAGACTTGAAGCACTATTGATCCTTTTCCTATCAAAGAGGTACAAGATTTCAAGTTCTCATCGAAACTGAGGAGCAGTGCAGGAGGTCTGGCCAACCATGGTAGCTCTGTTGGGATGTAACACCCTCAAATTTCCTGGAATTCGCTCCAAATCAATCACTTTAATCTTACTAAATTCAAGAATCCTCCATACCTTTTCACATTTATTTTATTACTCCATAACTCAAGTCCTTCATGTCTAGAGCAACACCCTGACCTGGCTGCTGTCTCCCCAAGCCCTCTCCCTCCTTTGATGGTGTCACTGACCCTCAGGTACCACATATTGACCTTTTTGAGCAGGAAGGCAAGAAAAGACGGTGCTGATTGGGCATCTGGCCACTGGGATTGTCTCAAATCTTCACCATTGGCATGAAAGAAATAACACTGGGGCTACCTGCAGCTCCTGTTGGATTTTAATGTCTTTGAGATTCTGATATTTTGTCAAATACGCATGAAATTGGCCATTTTTAGGTGAAAAATATTAAAAATATGCACAGACAAGCGACGTGGTTGCATAACCTGTATTTCTTTGCAAAACTGAGGCATCCTCTGCCCACACAGAAACAGGCATACACAGATTTCTCTTTCTGTAAGGTTTCTCCATCACACAGTTGTCTAGTAATAAGTAGGTTAATGGCAAGTTGTGATTCCTTTTAGAAGCTGGTTTTAAAAATGTTCATATTCCTCTTCTGACCTAAACATCCCATTAATTTTGCAACTTATTTCTCCCAATGTAATTGCCAATGTTCTCTTATTTCATCCATCTGCTCCGTCTTGAAAGATCTTTCTGATAAGGACAGTTATGATTTACATCTCTATACAGCATCTGTCACAGAAGCTCCCCAAAATGGAAAATTATTTAGACTGAAACCTCAGTATTACAAGATACTTCTAAGTAACTTCTATTTCTAAGAGTACAAGTTTTAAGCATATATCAAAATCCTGAACTTGGAGAATTTGCCAGTGATGGTTGTTGAAGCAATTCACATAGAGGAGGTGTGATGGTTTTTTCCTTTTAATTTTTTTATATTATATTATTTTTTCCCCCAAACCCAGCTAAACTTATCTTGGTACCTCTGAGTGCAAGGAAAATGTACTTTAAATCATGGAGCACAATTCTACTGTGTTTGACAGGTACTGTCTTTTTCTATCCCTGACATTGATCCTGAGCCAAGCAGGATGCAGGGAAATGTAAACATCTCCACCATGCCTGGAGACACAACCTTAAAAAAAGCTCTCTTTGCCTTGTTGATATAGATTTGTGGAACAGTCAGTCCCAGGGCAGTGCTGTTGTCAGTTATTGATATTACCATTTAATACACTTCACTAATGAGTGGATCTGCAGCCTTAATCACTGATAGACAAACAAGCAACCAAAGGGGAAAAAAAAAGAGAGAGGAAAACAGCTGATGGGAAAATGAATCCTCTTAAATGAGCTCACCATTCATCTCGTGGGGTAGCTGAGACTCAAAATTCTATAGCAGTATGTGAAAGGTGAGCTAGGTAGATACCAGGAGGGAAATATAGACACACATTATACACGGGAATTTTATGCAGATTTTTCAATAGTGGATTTGCAGCTTCATAGGAAGAGAGAAGGATTAGCAGTTTATAAGGCTGACAATTTAGACACACGCCTACTTTCACATTTGTAAAGCATTTCCTATGTGCTGGTGCACTCCTGTAATGTGAAATTCAGCTGTGGGTGGCTGCATTTCATCCCAGCATGAAGAGGTGCTCGTGTGTGAGATGGATGGCTCTGTCATATGTGGAGAGCAGAGCAGTGGTAAATGGGGCTTGCCAAATGTTTCCAGCTGAAAACCACTCTGAATAAGGACTTTTCTCTGGAAAATGTTGTGTATTTTTTTTTTTTACTTTATTTATTTTTGCCCAACTAACCAAATAGTAGATAATCAGAGTAATTTATCTAAATGTTCTTGATTGGTTCCGAGTGTTATATTTAACTTCACTCACATCTCCATTTTCTCTCTAAAAACTCTTCTGTGACAAAGTGCATACATTGAGGTATAAATCACAAGAAGTCATGAGTCAGAAAACAAATTTTGGCCAATGAAGATTTATGAATCTCTAAACTGCAGGTTCAGTAAAAACTCCTTGTTTTTTGTTTTGTTTGTTTTTTGGTTTTTTTTTAAATCACAGAGCCTCAAAAAAACCTGTCAGTGCACATCTGTGCAATGGATGGGTAGCTTGACACATTGGGCAAAAGTTTACACGTTTTTTCTTCAAGACTCAGTCTTAGTCTATGCAAGGAAACTCAGGGAAATGAAAGCTTAGGGAATCAAGTCCAGACAAGTTTTTAATGAATAACTGAAACATAGCATAGATTTGAGCATTTTGAAGTGAAATTCTGGCTGGGTCTTTAGAGAAGGGATGGTTGTTTGTAGGGTGGCTGATAATCCAAAAATGAACAGGGGATCTGTTCCAATTTTCTCCATGAACTACCACTATAACCTTGAGAATGAAAACTGAGGAAAAAAATTGGCTTTTGGAAGTCTTAGTTCCTAAAAACCCTTTGATGCTCCTGGGTGGGGTTTGCAACCAACACACTGCTGGCTTTTCTCAAATGGATCATTTGCTTTTGGCTTGCAATGAAAAGTTTTTGAAAATTCTTGTGTTTAGCCAGACACAGATTGGAATGGTTTTTCATAATCCTGAAATGTTTTCTGGGATGTTGACTGTCATTATTTTCCATCATGTAATGAAGACTTTCTGGTGATATATGCACCTAGAAAAGAAAAGGTGACCAGCTGGACAAACAGCACTGATTCAGAGAGAATTGGACCAGCTTTACATGGGAAAGATTGTGAATAGGATTTTTTTTCCCTGTGAATTTCCAAGCAGTTTAATTTTATATCTATAAACATGAACATTTTAATTAGTTGGTAAGTAATTCACTATAACCATTTTGTTCTTAGAGTAGTTGTCCAAATTTCTTCACTGAAAGTGTGGTCAGGCAAATGGTGGAAACACCATTCCTGGAAGGGCTAAAAACCATTAGGAATTGGTCCTTAGGGTCATGGTTTTGTGGGGGATCTGGCAGTTTTGGGTTAATGAGTGGACTCTGTGATCTTAGAGGGCTTTTCCAACCTAAATCAGTCTGTGATTCTAAATTAAGGATTAGTCCTCCAAGAGGGATCTTGGAAATACAGTGGCCATCATGTCATTTCTTTATATGGACTTCAAATCACCAGGGTTTTTGGTATTTTTTTCCAAAATCAGTGGGTTTTCTTTTTCTACTCTACCCAGAGATGGAGGGATTGAAGAAAGCACCTGAAGGCACAGCTACAAATTGTCTCTCATTTTTCTCTCTCGTCTGTTTAGCCCTAATCACATGGAAAGGTTTGATGGAAACTTTACAAATGGGCCATTGTTAAATATGACAATGTGCAAGTGTTTGTGAATAGGCTTTTCTTGTCATGCTTAACGTGTCACTAAAATAATTCTTCAAAATCTTACAGCAATTTTGCAGCACATGGTTGCACAAATTATCCACATCTGACACTTAAAACACTCTGTTGCAGTGCAATACTGTAATTTCTTTATTGCAGTACATTGTGGAATATCATTTATAATTAGAAGTGTTTCAATGTGTTTGTTTGGCTGGTTGGGGTTTTTTTGTGGTGTGTTTTGGATATTTTTCTTTTTTTTAATTGTAGTTCCTTCCTGCAAATAAGCTTTTGAAGAGAACAGAAAAGACAGCTACAAATTCAGGAAATCAACAGCAATTGTATTTGTTGTCATAGTAGAACTAATATAATTTTTGACATTTCAGTGCATTTTTGTTTGTCAGGAAATTTTCATCCTGTTGGATAGAGATGGGTTGATAGAATATTTTTCACTCGAAATAAGAGAAATGGATTACTCTGTTTTGATTCAGAAGGGCTGCAGGACAGGGCAATTCTCAAAAAAAGATGAAGTTAAATGTTCATTTCTGGAAATAATCACGTACATTGTACAGCAAAAATCCTCTCTGTGCTTGTAAATCTGCTGCAATTTTCTGAAATGGAGTGGCCTCTGTCCATAAACAACATTGCTACCAAGAGCAGGTTTTCCTGCCCATTGCTGGAACCAATTTTCAGATAATTTTATCAAGACATGGATGTGTCAGAATGAAACATAGCAGCTGTGAGAGCAACCTTGGAGTTCAGAATGAATTGTGAATCCTTCTGCTCCTCTCTCCTAACTCACATAATTCTGATGCCTTTGCAGTTCTGTGGATTCACCTGCTGGCCTTCTGTGCCTCCAGATTTATCTTTATAGAATGTAAAAGAATCCCAGAATACTCGAGGTTGGAAGGGATCTCTGGAGATCTCTAATCCAATCAAAGGGGAATCAGATGCCCAGGGCTGTTTCTATCAGGGTTTTGCATATTCCTGAGCACAGAAACTCCCCAATCTCCCTGGGCAACCTGCTCCAGTACTGGATCAGCCTCATGGCAAAGAAGGTATTTTATACTTAAGTTGAATTTTCTGTAATTCAATTTGTGCCCATTGCCTCACATCCTGAAAAATCTCCTGCCTGATGTAGTTGCAGTGCTCCTTCAGCTTGGAAGAAAGGAATCTCAGGGGAGATTCACTTCACTGTTCTGCACAACTACCTGAAAGGAGCCTTAGCCAGGTGGGGGTCAGGGTCTTCTCCTAAGCAAAGGGATGAGAGGAAATCTCCTCAAGTTCTGCCAGAGAAGGTGCACCTCAAAATGTGGTTAGGAATAGGAATTCCAAGGATCTGGTGAAGTCACCATCCCTGAAAATGTTCAAAGAACCTGTGGATGTGACTCCTGGGGACATGGGTTAGTGATGAACCCAGTGGTTCTGAGTGAACTGTTGGACTCCAGCTTGGACTCCAGCTTTTCCAGCCTTAAACATTCTGTGATTCTGTAGAATCTGTTCTTTACAGTTCCATTTCACATTATGTTGTTCGTGGCCACATCATGATTATGCCATAAGTCATAATTAGATGCTTCAGTGATGTCTTATATGGCATTCCTGGCCTGGCCACTGGGAAAAACTGTCATAAATAAGTGATTTTCTGAAGAATGATTTTAAAGTATCAACAGGAATTATATCCCTGACAAGCCAGACAAAGAAATGCAGTTCTACAGTACCTAAGGCAGCATTAACAGTTCCTGTTGATTCACTTAGTGAGTCTTATAAGAAACATGGGAAAAGACTTTTTAGCAGGTTCTGTTTAATGGGATAAGGGGTAATGGCTTTAAAATGAAAGAGTAGAGTCAAGCTAGGTTCATGGAGGAAGTTTTTTACTATGAGGGTGGGAAGACACTGGCACAGGTTCACTCCTGATGCTGTGGATGCCCCATCCCTGGAAACACTCAGGGTCAGGTTGGATGTGACTCTGAGCCACCCCAAAGGGGCTTGGACTCCATCACCTTTAAAGTCCCTTCCAACCCAAGCTGTTTTATGATGCTTTGATTCTGTGAATGTTAAATCTCCCCCAAATGCCCCATTTAAAGCCAAAATCCTCATCCCTGATGCTGCCACCCACAGTCCCACTCACAGTCAGTAAATCTTCCCTTCAAAATAAAATAAGGCATCCTCTTTGAAAATTCATCAAAATCTGGGAGCAACTGAGGCTCATGCACTGGGAGAAAGTAACATGTATCCCTATTTACATGGAGATGACAGTGTGCTGGTTTCTTTCCTTTCTTTTGTTGCTGTTTTTTTTCCTCCACAAAACAGCTGAGAAAGATCACAACAACCAAAGGCTGGAGTGCTCTTTGGCCAAGCCTCATTACTGGAAAAGAGATGAAAAGGCAACACTGTCCCAAACCTTTCCATGTCCATGAGAAAGGAAACAATGATTTAAGAAAAGAAAGAGGAGTTGGATGCATAAGAAAGGAGAAGAAAACAAGATAAATGGCTGTGACCTTGGAGACATCACTCCTGAGGATGAGAGAGAGGAAGGATGTAAATGTCAGGGCAAATCCCAGAATGGTTTGGGTTGGAAGGAGCATTACAGATCCAAAGTCCTGCTATGGACAGGGACAGCTTCCACCAGAACAGCAAAGGCAATGTCAGGAGTTGCTGCACTCCCTGAGCATTGAAAAGTTCCTGTGAGTAAATATACCCAATTTCTTTTCAAAAACTCCCAAATTCCCACTGCCCATTTTCTAAACTTCCTGGGCAGATTCCTTCTTGGGATGTGGTCTGTCTTGGGGAAATGAATCCAAGTCAGATGAAAGGATTATTTGGTTAAAATTAGTGTTTCTCTGGTATTCTGGGATACAGCCTCCACCACAGCAGCTCCATTGCAGATTTCCCTTTCTCAAAAAACTCATGGATTTTTTTTTACCATTTCTTTACTATTTCATGTTGACTTAGAGGATGGTTGGGTGAGTGGATGCTCTTAATTCCCTTACATTTAACCCACTATTAAGTTCATTGAAATACTTTCAGGTTCATGGTTTTCTAACTTAAATTACTACAGTGTATTCCTACCCTGTTGTAAAATCCAAACTGAACTATGAGTTATTTATAAACCCTTGTTTAACTTCACACAGAAATTCTTGAAAAGAAGACTAAAATCTCCACATAAAGCATAATGGAATTTTTGCCTCACTATCACATATATTTAATATAAACTTCACTAGCCCAAATCCAGCCTTTCCATATTCTCAGTTACCCTAATCACAAGTGGCATCTAATTCACCACAGAACCATTCCTGGTTATAGCTGTAGGCTTTTTGCAGAGGCCATTTTTATAACACCTCAAAATATTGAACAAATCTTCCCACTCCCACCTCCAGCATCCACCTCCTTTCCATCTGTGACACTCCCTCCCTTTGTCCTATAGGCTCATGGAAAGGATCATGATGGGAAACACTGGAAACAAATATTTGTCAGCAGCCTCCACCCTTGACACCCCAGTTGTGGGTCTGCTCTTCAGCCCCCTGCAATCTCCTGTTGCTGTGGCTGTTTGGCAGCTCAGGGAAGAGCCAAGCCCCGGTGTCATCTCTCCAAAAGCAGTGCTGGCTAAATGCAGACATTTCCATTACTCACTCAGCCCACACTCCCTTGTAGTCAATGCACATCAAGTCCACAGAGTCAATATTCAAGGCATGATTCATTTTCTTCTGAAGCAAACCTGTTGCAATAGCAATGTGCTTAACAAAATAATGAGCTGCTGAGAGGGGACTTGGGATGATGGCACAGGAATGAGGCTTTGAAGGGACCTCACCTCAAACCCAACCCATGGCTGGTACATGCTCCTCAGGGTGCAAAAATGTTATGAGTTAGAGGAAAAAAACATTTAAAGTGAAGGTCTTTCCTAGAACCCTGCATTTCCCACTCATTCTCTGTCCCAGAATTTCCTTGTAGGGCAGGTGTAAAACCTTTCCCTTATGGAGCAGCTGCTTTACATTTCCAGGGAATGTTAACCTGCTGGTAGGCTGCTGTCTGCCAGGATGTGTTTGTAGGTTGTTGTTATTTCATCAGCTTGCTGGAAGGGAATCAGATGGAGCACGCTGATATCTGGAGATGATCATCCAGACAGGTCCAGCTGCAATCTTTCTAATCACTGCTGTGTAATTCTCTGTTTCACACAGGAAACAACCCAAGGACAGAAACTGCTGGATTCTAACACTGCCTCCTTCCAAGTCTCCCTCCATATTTAAGGTAATCTCATGACCATTTGTTTTATCTTCCTTGAGAAACAAAGAGTCTGTGGAAGTCTGTTGTTGGCTTACTTGAAAAAAAGCCTGAAAAAAGCCCTAACCCCAGATAAGATAAACAGCATTTACAAGAATCAGTATCCTGTTCTGCTAAAAATGCATTTACGACACAGCCTTTTAAGTCTGTGCCATTGATCAAATAGTTTACATTTATTATGAAAAGAAGCCCTGACTATATTTCTCCATGATTAAAAATTGACTGAGACCCAACATTTTAACAAACTTCAGCTGAACTCAGAAGCCTGAAACCAGCAGCTGACTTGGCAACTGAGCTGACCCACGAGCTCTCAAATCTCTTGTTTATCTCCCCATTTTCTATCTATGCCGAAAAAAATGTTTGGTGAAGCTTGTAGGGAATGGTCTTGAGTTTTTTTGTGATACCAACTCATATGAGAAACAGACAGGTTTTCAGATTTAAATGTGATCTATCCTGAAAACTTTTGGAGTTGTGAGCATTCAGAATCTCTGACTAGAATGTTCTACCTCAACTAGAACTCACAGGCAATAAAGACAAATTAAACAGTTAATTGCTCATGGAGAATGTGTCAATCTCAATCCACATCACATTCCCTTTGCATGATTAAGGGGTATCAAAAAACATCCCTGCTTCAACTTAAATCATCTTCTGTTTCTTCCCTTCTCTTTCAGACAAGAAAAGAGAGCAACCCTAGGCTGCAATGTTTGTGCAGAGGTGACAAGTGTGGACAGTGTTTACAGGAATCATGTCCACACACACATCTACACATGTTCTCAAAACTGTGATATCAGCTATACCTGAATTTCTGCCCTGGAGATGCTTTAGCAATAGTAAAAATATCAGATTCCCTGATCTCACACCTCAGTAGGAATAAATCTTAAAAATGCTGTTGAATGCCACTGAATGCAGATGAAATCATTGGGAGTTTTTACAACACCTGCAAATCTCACCCACAGACTCTATGAGGAAATTTTAGTCTCTCTTTGGATTTAAAATAGCCTCCAATTTTCTGAATAGTATCCAAAATTAGATCATATATTTTGGTAGAAGTTACTCTGGGTTTGACATCATTAGAAAAGAAACAACCATGCCAAGCAGTTCTGAGGATATGAGTAAGTATGTGTGTCAAGATAGGTTTAAAAATAAAAAGTGATTATACCAGATCGATATTCCAAATCATAACTGTGCAGGGACAGGAGAAAATAGTAAATCTATTTTTATTCCTTATCACGCATCAATTATGGTAATAACAATTACTATTTTATGTATAATCAATTAAATGCATCAGATACACTAAATCTAATCATTTGAGAAAATTATAAACCTGGATTTGGAGGCTACACAGAACCACTATGACTAACTGAACAGTGCAGGAATACTGGTTCTTGTGTTTATTGGTTTATTCCAGTTTGGAATCTGTTTATTAGAAATCCAGAGTTGGCTTCTGTTGCCAAACAGATTTTTGCTTTCTCTACATTTGTCATGTATTTGTAGATTTGTAGACTGCTAATCATGGTTGTAGGTTCTGGTGCTTTTCCTTCCCTTTTCCCTTCTTCAGAACAAAAGCTAACCTTCTAACACATGGCTGAAATACTGTGTAGTCTTATTTTCAAGAAGAGAATCTCCAAAAGGACATTTTTGTTTCCAACCAGAATCTGAGAAGACAAAAGAAGAAATGAGGCAAAGAAACCTCTGGACCAAACCCAAAGGGGCAGAGCACAGGGGAAAATTACCTAACCAACTGTTCTTCTAATTGGACAATAATTGTTAAATATTCTAATTTGTTAAACTTATAAAAACTGTAGAAATCTGATGCTGGGTGTGCTCATAACCATGGGGGAACCTGGAAGCTTCCATTAAAGACCTGCCTTTTATCTTACTATTTTAACACTGTTGCAAGTTTTGGGTTTTGATTTCCAGCAAGAATAGAGAACTTCTCTGTCTCACTCCTCCTCTGGTTATTTAGCTCTTACAACTATTTAATCTGTTAAGGTTTGTAGGGATGATAATAGATGATCAGCTGGAGTTTTTTACTGTCACTATGGTCCCTCTCAATTGTTATGTATGTAACAGAAAAAAAAAATCATGTGTCAGAATCCTGGGACTGGGATTTGCTTGTTTAAGCTGGACTCTAAAATGATGCTGACAGATAAATAATATACAGTGACCTCCCAAATACCGAGGTTGGCTGCTCATTATGAAATAATGGGAGTGAGAAGTGTCAGGGCTTGATACCTCACCAAAGCTATCAACAGCAAACCTGCTCCTCTGGCAGCGTGGATAATGCAGTTAGAGGGAGAAGTTCTTACCAGTGCAGTAAGCAAAGCTGAGAGCTGTGTCTCAGCCTGCTCTCCACCCTCCTCTGGTCACTTGCTGTGAGCAAAGCCAAGGATTTCTGCGAGCCGGGAAGCTCTGGGCATCCAGGAGGCAGTGACAGCTCCAGAGGCAGGGAGGGCTCAGCTGGAATTGCTGCTGCCTCGTGTGCTAAGCCTCTCCCCAAACCATCTCTGCTAAATATTATTTTTAAGTGCCATGTCTTGTCAAAGAGGGATGCATTTAATAGCAGCTCATATCCTTTTTTTGCAAACATTTATCACTCTCTTCCCCTTCCCTCTCCCCAGACCCTTTCCCCCCTTCTTCATCTGTAAAAACAACTATGCTAGGGATCAATTATCCTAAAGCATTAAATCATCAGCATTACTCCCAGCTGTAAAAACATCTGCATTATAGGCTCTGCTTCTTCCTAAGAGACAGAGATGTAATTGATTCCCTCATTCTGGCTTGTTGAGGAGCTTCTGGTTTGTGTTATGCTGGGGGAGTGGGAGGGGGAGGTGGGAGGGAGGCATCTTGCCTTGCTCTAAACTGATTTTTGTTCGTGAAACACATGCCTGGACTGAGAAACAGAGCCCAGACCACACTGCAGAAAGCAGCTTCACCTCTGCTACCTCCCACAGCCCTTGTCTGCACTTTTAATATTTCTGGGGTAAATAATTTCCCGTGCAGCAAACCAGGCATTCCTGTGCTCCAGGAAAGGAAGGATTTGTGTGTTAAGGAAGCTGCTGCAGAGCTGCCATAGGAAAATTGCTCTGTAAAACCTTTCCTCCTCCTTCCCTGCCTCTAGTTGCCTTAGTGACAAAACTAATGGCCACCAGTGCCCCTGCTCCAGTGCAGAGGAGGAAAACAAAGCCATTTGTGTTGTCATTCCAGCAATCTTCTGCTGGGCTGTCTTCAGGATGAAATGTGCTGCTTAAAACCATCTGTGAGCCTCAGTGTCTCCACACCTGTGGAGTCACAGCTGACTTGAAGCACAAATGTTCCAGCTTGGCCTTCTCTAGGGGACTCAGTGCTTCCAGAGGTGTCTAAAAAATCACGGGATGGCTTGGGTGGGAAGGGGCCTTAAAATGATCTTGTTCCAACCCTTGCCACGGGCAGGGACATCTTCCACAAGGACAGTGTCAAATCTGCACTCCCTGAGCACTGTGAGTATAATTACTGTGAGTAAATATATCCACTTTCTCTTCAAAACACTCTAATTCCCACTGTCCATTTTCTAATCCTGCTGGGCAGATTCCTTTCAGGAACATTGTCTGTCTTGGGGAAATAAAGCCAATTCAGATGAAAGCATTATTTGTTTAAAATCAGCCCTTGCTTGACATTCTGACAACATTTCAGCACAGAAGTAAAACCCAGCCTTGCAGTAGCTACTGTGAGGAAAATTAACTCCATCCCAGTCAGAACCTGCACAAGGCATAGGAGTAACACAGTGAAAAAGCAGATTGAGGTTCAGAGCTCTGCTCTCAGCCATACCTTGGGAACAGCTGCTGCAAGTCCCTGAGTAAATCCATTATATGCCCACACAGGTGGAAAATTAGGAACATCTATCTTTCACAGCAAAAAGACTGCTGGGTTTGTAGTCTATGAGTTTTACTATCACCTTCACTTACAGCTAATGGGTTGTTTCTGCACATAAATTACCAGCACAATTTTTTTTCTCTCTTTCTTTTTTTTTTTTTCCCTCCTTTGGGATGTCTATGCTTGGGAAGAGCAAAGATGATCAGGAGTGTTTCTTTCCATGATGGACTTCACTGTGCAGCTCTGTGATGCACAATGATTTACCCAATTCTTCCCTCACTGCTGAGATTCCTTGTTTGAAGAAGTAATTTTCAGGGAGGGGAAATATCAGGGAGGAGATCCTGTGCAAACTGCTGCAGGTATTGGCAGGGAGGTTGGACTGGATAATCTCCAGAGGTCCCTTCCAACCCCAGCCACACTGGGATTCTGTGGAAGGTCCCTCAAGGTGGTTTAATTGAAATCCTGCCTGTGAAGATACACAGGGGTGCCATTCAGAAGAGGTGTCTGATTTAGAAAACTATTTTCAATGGATTTTCTCATTAAGGACCAAATTCAGTCCTTCAGGGTCACTGATGTCAGAACGATTCTGACTTTAATTCAGGAAAAGAGGTTAGAAGCTTCACACATTCACTACTCAGGTGTTGGGAGAGTCAGAAGACAAAACACCTGGGGAAGCTGAAATGCCAATACAGGACCTGTTTCTGTGCTATTTAAAAAATATCTCACCTCAAGAAGCACTTATAGAAATGCTTTTCCAAATGTACCTATTTTTTTTTAATGCTATTTTGGAATAAACTATTTTGTGGACTTGGAGTGCAGCTATGGAAGCAATAATGTGAAGCACCACGGATCTACTTCACTAAAAGGAAAGAATTTTAGACTTTTTGGTTTTAAAAGCTCCATTTTCAGTGTCAGGAAGGCAACATCTGTGTTCTCTCCTGCACTGAAGATATGAAGTGAAAGATATTGGAATTTAATCCGTAGCAACTTTCACAGAAGACAACCCAAAGCTGGGTAAGGATTTGACAGCAATGGATTTACTTCAGCAAACAAGCAAAATATTGTCATTGCAAGTTTTTTGTTATTTTGTACTAAGACAAAATAAGTAAAAAATGTGTATTTTATTAATTAAGAAAAATCTCAGACCCTTTGGTATCAAACCTATTAACCCATGGTTATTTAAGAGTTCCATCCCCAAAACAGAACTGTATTTGACTAGTACAGGGTTCAACACGGAAGGAATATTTATTTATCATTTAAAATCTCAGTGTTGACAGGCTGAATTACCAAGAGGATTTTTATTCTTCTCTCTTTACAGAGAGAGCACATTCAGCAGCAAGGTCATTCCCCCACCCTAATTTCTCACCACATTTTAAAGCAAGATTTCCTTGGAAAATTGCTTAGATCCATTGATTTTCACTCCTTGGCTTAGTTACTGTCTGATGACAATTATCAATCCTCCTGGCTCTTATCAGCATTAACAGCTGCCTGTTCCTGACTTACATTGTTATTCTTAGTTAGTCTTCCTTGCTGAGATTTTCAAAGATAATAAACAGCATCTAAACATATTTGGGGGTAGAGTAGGGGTGGAAATAATCAAAAGAACAGATAATTTTAAAATATCTCAGTTATGCTGCTGTGATGAAGAAACAAAACAAATCAGTGACATTCCAAATTAGGTGGGAATTATTCTGAGAGACTTTGCCAGCTTTTCTCTTTAAAATACCAGTTATTTATTCCATGTTTGCTGTCTTCTAGGGTGGTGAATTATTACCTGAATGAATAAATGAAGGAGCAGAAGGAAGTTCAGCTGGGTTTTCCACCTGAGATCATGGTCCTGCTGCTTGGAGAGTAAAGTTTGGTTCCATTTTCCAGGTTAAAAATATTGTTTCTGAGTAGTAGTGGTAAGAACAGAAATGTTAAGGAGCCAAAACTACATTTTAATCAGAACATGACACTAAAGTCCTTCACTGTGTAATAACTGTATTAAACATGACCTAAAAAGTAGGTAATAAATATAACAAATAATGTAATAAATCCCAATTTATTACAACATACAAGGTGATTTTTAGTTAGTGCTCAGCTTCAAATGTAGAGAAGAGATAAAAATTCTAAGCATAAGCAAATCTGATTTTTTTTGTATTCTTGGATCAAGCAAATGTAGCAAACAAAAGCCTCATGAAAATCGAATTATAGAATAATGCAGGCATGGAAATGGATGACATCTGACAAGCAACAGGTATAAAATACCCCAGGCTTGGATGATCTCCACTGATCTCTTCCCTATTCCATTTTCCATTTGTCATCTTTCAACAATGAGGGGAAAACATGTTGTTACAAAGTTCAGTGAGAATGTTTGGAAATGTATCCTGACCCAAATTATTCCTCTGAAAGGATTTAGAGGGAAGCTAATAGCCATTGTCTCTACATTGGGCCTGTTATTGTTTCACATACAACATGACAGCACTTCTGACAGGTCCCAAGCTTGAAATCTCTTTTGTTGAAGGAAAAAAAAAAAGATTAAATACTGAGAAACAGTGAGTTGAAAATGAGGGAAAAAAACCCCTCTTGTTATTTTTGTCTTTTCCATAACTCACTCACCTGGTGTAGCTGCTGTTTTGACTTGCAGGGCTATCTGCAGGTTGAATGCATTGTCACAAATTCCCATCTCAGACTCTGAGAGGATATAATTTTGTAAAATGTTCATTACAGCCTTAAGCTTTTCAAATTATGTTAAAAAAATCAAACCCTGGAGACCCAGAATGAGGAGGAGGATGTTTTATATCCAAGTGACTCAGTGTGCAATCTCTAATGTTTTTGCATCACATCAAACAACATTTCCTGCTGCATGTTCTCGGAGGAAAGATTCAAATCTAGGGATTTGTTTTGTTTTTAATATAGACTTCAGTGACATCTGCAAGACAAATATTAAATTATTCCTTTGTGGGATGTACAAGACAAATTTGTGCTGAGAACAAAATAGTTGTAAAATAATTTATAACCTCGTGTAAATGTTAAATGTTAGGTTTCCCAGTGATTGAAGATGAAAATATGGTTGCAATGTATGTGTAATATAAAAATAATGAACAAAGGATAAATTAATATAAAAATAATGAACAAAACCTACTTAATATTAAATGAAAAAGACTCACATAGATGGCAGCAAATTAAGGTTGATACCTTAATTTTAATAAAGCTGAATTCCACCCTCAGGGAAAAACAACCCAAACATTTATTTTCATCTGAATTCCAAGAGGTTTCCACAGTCTAACTATTTTAAAACAAACTGTGAGCAATTAACCAAAAATAAAAGTACCTAAATGAAGGATTCTGGTACAGAATGCTCTTTATAAATTTTTGAGTAGGAATCTGTTGGAGAACCAGTTTGAGAAATCCCTGGACTATGCTCCACAGGAAATAAAAGTAGATGATATAAAAAGCCTTCTGATTTTTGATTTATGAGGGGGAAGTTAGTGATGACATCAGTGACTTCAGTGGGAGAATTGGGACAATAATAGGAGCTCCAGTAAGTCACCATCTAGGAATAAATGAGCCCATCACTTTTGACCACACCAATGAATCACCAGATTGCACTGGAGGCATTGTGCTGTTGAAAAGCCAAAAACCACATCCATTTTTAGATGTGGTACACAACAAATTATGATTTTTTTATTTTCAGTAGCAACTCTGGGCCTTTCTTTTGTGTGTGACACATAAAATGGTGAGGGATGCATCAGCTCTCTAGAGCTGACACCTTTGGCCTCTGGACTTGGATTAAATAGTCAGGTTTTACAAGTGGTGCCTGGAACAAGTTTCTTTTATCCGTGCAAGAGCTTCAGGGCATCCTGTGACTCCTGAGAGCCAGACAGAGGAGTCATTCATCCTCAAACTGAGGTAAATAATTGATGTAGTAGAGCAGGAGGGAATGGCTTTGAGCTGACAGAGTGGGGTTAGATGGGATATTAGGAAGAAATTCTTGGCTGTGAGGATGGGGAGGCTCTGGCACAGGGTGCCCAGAGAAGCTGTGGCTGCTCCTGGATCCCTGGAATGTCCAAGGCCAGGTTGGACAGGGCTTGGAGCAGCCTGGGATGATGGAAGGTGTCCCTGCCGTGGCAGGGAGTGGAACAAAAGATCAGTTTTAAACTCCTCCTAACCCAAACCACTCTGTGATTCACCCCAAACTGCTGCAATTCCCAGCTAATAATTCTGCCTGGGATTGTCTCTGCTACAAGCATCCAACCCCAAACTCGGAGAGTCTTCTTCCTACATGGCAAATGATTTTAGTACAATTTTGTTGCACGTGGTTTTCCAAAGATAAACTGTTCCCTGTTAGCCTGTGAGAAACACAGCAGTCCCGTGGATTTGTGATTTCTCCAGCCAAAGCCAGAGCTCTGCCCATCTCTGTGCTTGGCAGAATTGTTTGCTGCTGCCCTGTGTGATGGCTCCATCCAGACCCTGGATAAGAATCAGCACTTCTGAGGCTCCACAGTCAGGCTAAAACCATATTAATAATTGAGACGGGCCAGAGAACATTTCCTAGCTGTGAACCATGAAAATCTCTCAGCTTTCAAAATGGCATCAAGTGCCTGCAGTGGTAACTGGGAATGCTTCTTTGCCCATGCCAGGTTCTGCACCATGCCTGGGAATTATTGGGAAGGATAAATTGATTTGGGCCAAACTATGCAGGGAGAGGGGGCACACTTAACATATTTGCTAGCTGGTGCCTCGCTCACTGTTCTGGCTACTTGATTCATTATTAGAGATGTTCACATAATTATAATTTAGATAATTGTAAACAGAATAAATAAATGTAAGACATTTGCTGGAGGTTTGCAATATGACCTGGAATTCCCTAGATATTGAATTTTTGTATAAATGAACATATAAGGACAGCTGTGGCCTCAGATCATGATTTATTCAGTAGAGGCAGGGATGAGGGTATTGCTTGAAGACCAGACATCAATTAGGTGAGCTGAATAAACTTTCTGACAGCCTTTTTCTCCTCTGCATGAAAAGTGAGGCTGATCCTTTGGGCTAAAGCTAAGCTCATTGTTCAGTGGATGAATTTTATTTATGCAGATTTTTATAAGTTTTAATAATCTTTTATTTATGCTCCTCTGCCTCTAAACTGTTTCTTGGAGCCTTGCATGCAGAATTGAAATAATCTCATTTTTCTCTTATCTAAAAGACAGATGACTTAAGGAAGTCTCTCTCCAGGGTGCCTGGAGAGACAACATTTCACTCTCAAGACAATAATGATGTAAGACTGGTGAATCTGCAGTGAGCAGCTCCCCAGTGCTTCACCAGGGGAGCAAAGCCTGCCTGGTGTCCTTTATTCTGAGTTTCAAGGGCTGGCTGGGTAGCTGTTAATGGGGGCTGCTGGCTGAAGGGAAAAACAGGCCTAAATAAATCTTCCTCAGGATATTCTTGGTGTGTAACTGCATAATCCAAACCCTGAAGGGGTATTTAGGTCAAAGAAGGCATCACATAATTCATCCTGATCCTGTACAGAGGCCAAGGGATGTAACAGGTGGAGGTGTGCAACAAGGCACATACCAGGTTTTTAAAAAGAATTCATTAATAAGCCTGCTAGAGAAATGCAGGATATCTGAATTACAGGAAGTTCATGAAGAAGAATTTGGGTAAACTTTGGGTTCTCCTTTCACAGCCTCCAACCTGTGGCGTGCTTGGCACCTTTGGCAGATGTTCACAAACAGGGCCCACGTTCTGTGGGCTCTGAATATAAAATCTTTAACCCCAGTGGTCTGACCTGCCAAATTCCAAAAGCCTTTTTCTTTTCGAATGGGATTAAGGTCTTATCTTCCCATCATGTATTTCTGATTTGCTCTCTTTGGTGGGATGTCTTTGCAGGAGGACAGGGGCAGCCATAATCCCTTTTTTCATTCCCTATCTCCTGTTTATACACCCATTATCATGGAAGGTTCTCTGTTTGAGTTTCGATTTTCCTGTAATGTGCCAGAGTAATTTGTGGCTCTCCCTTGAGTCATTGAATATAATTTTTAACACCATCTCCACTCCTTCACTGAGGCTGCTAACACGAGTTATTACAGTTTAGAGGAAAGCTTTCTCCTCTGAAATGTGTCATCAGATTTGTAAAAGCTATTACTGGGAGATGTATTCATAAGCCTTCACTGGTGCCAAGCACCTAATGATCTTTTGGGAAAAATAAAAATTACTAAAAGAAAAAGCAGAAGGAAGATTCGAGGCAAGTAATAATTTTTCTTTTTCATTTTCAACAATCCAGTTTCTAAAAAGAGAAAAATCTTTTACACCTTGTGTTTAGCTACAGGTAGATATGATGAGGTAATTTGAAATAATTTAATTTAAGCATAACCAAGGCAATCTCTTCTGAAAAGTGAACTCCTTTTTGTCATCATAATTTCAGAGGGTACCATTTCCAAATCCATTGTTGGTGACACTGTAAAGTCTTCTAATAGGGCTGTATTTGCACAGCATAAGAATGGTCTCATGTTCACGTGGATTCTTAATTTCATCCTACACAGACCAGCTCTTCTCCAGGATATTCCAGTTCTTTGGTCATTTCAGAGACCCATTCATCCATTTCAATTAAGGAATAAAAATCCCAATGGGAAAAAGTGAGTGAGCAAAGCAAATAAAATTTATTTACAACATCAAAATAGCTTTTCTCCCTCCTTTTTTTCCCCCTTTTATCTGGAGCAGTGTGCACAGGAGACTGCAAGTAATGGGCACCACTTGAGACTCCCAAGCCCATTCATCACTTCCTTAAACATCTCCTCTGCTGCTGCTCAAGATTTGTGGCAGCCTAGAAGTGCCTGCTGGTGGGGAAATACCTGGCTCTAAAGACAACTGAGCAGTGAGGGGCTCATTCCTTACATTTCACCTCATGAATCATCATGCCACCACGCTTTTCTGCATGGAAAAACCTCCCTTAGCCTTTAAATAATCTGGATTTGTGCAGCTCTTAGTATTTCCTCTTATGACTTATCAATATGGAAGGGCAAATAATAGGAATCTCCCTTCCAAATTGAATTTCTTAATCACTTATCAATAGAACTAGGTTTTAATTTAACTCTTAAACTCGTGTCTCAGTGCTTTACAGCAAGTTTATGAAGCTGTGGGATTTGCATCATAGCTAAAACTCACAGGCTCTGACATGTAAATGAAAAAAAAAAGATTTTGTGGATTTCTCTTTCTGTGACTTCAAAATGTCATTTTTTCTTTTGTTTCCTGTAGAAAAAGTGTGTTCCCTGCTGTGGTAATTTTGCCAGGCTCTAGGAATACAATGTGCATTGACAAACAATAGGACAGAAATAATAAGTTAGAAATATTATTTGGCTTTGTTATTGGGCTTTTTTGCTTGTTTTTTTTTTTCCTTGCTGTTTTACTTGTTAGTCAATAGGTAGGAAAAATTGTTTTTCTTTGGGGGGGGGAGTTTTGTTTGTTTGTTTTTGATTTGAGTTTTTTGTTTGTGGTTTTTTGTTTTGTTTTGGGGCTTTTTGTTGTTGGGGGTTTTGTTGTTGTTTGTTTGTTTTTGGTTTTTTGTTCTGCTGTGGTTTTTTTTTTATTTTTAAAATCTTCTGGGGTTCTAATTTATTTTTTTTTCTATTTTACCTGGCTGCTTTTATCTCTTCTTGTTGTCTTTTGGCTTTATCTCCCCAGGACATCCCAGTGAGGTTGAATCCTGCTCTGCCCATGGCCACAGGAGCTCTTTGCTCCATGGCAGGGCACACACTGATGGCAGCAGCTTTTAAATACTTCAAGAATATTTTTCTAAAACCCAAGTCTCTGATAATTTGTGCTTTCAGAAAGTCTATCTGTGGCCTTTACAGGATCCACTTAAATCTTGTCAAATATTCAGCAAATAATGGTGCAAAACCAACCCAATAGAGGGGGAGTTAACAATTCTTGTACACATTGGCTGACATATCAGGTGGGAATCAGTGGGGCCTGCAGGGCTCTTCCCAGCAAGGTTTTAAGTTTTTCTGATTTATGTGGAGCAGAATTAATCCAGCACCAAGCTGTAACTTGGGCCAAGTAAGTGAAGTTTCAGTTTTATTGCTGAAAAAGAAAATAAAATTATAGGGAGGAGAGATGGCTTTGAGAGATTTGTCCATGAGGTTTTTCACTACTTAGCTTCCATGTCAATTTTGGTACCTCACAGAGTTGAATTGTTCTAAGATTAATATCAAATATTAATACCAATAAACTCTTTCCCCAGCAGGAAGTGAAAGCTCAGAATGGAGCTGGAATGACCTTCACAAAGGATGTGAACCCAGCACTGGCCATGAAACACCACTGAACTTTTCACAAGACTTTTTTTTTCAGTTGCCACTCTGTGGTTTTTAGCCATCATTTGCATTTTATTCTCTGTGGCACCTTGAAATAGGGCAATTAACCTGATTTTCTGGCTAAATTTAGTGCAGTAATTAAATTTTGCATCTCCAAACTTCCTCCATAACATTAATTACAGAGCTTTGCATTTATTGCTGCTGATGGAGTGTAAAGATGCTGTTGTGGAAATCCTGGGATGGTTTACCACTGAAATATTGTCTTTAATACAGCCCTGAACAAACTGAGAGCAGCTGATCTGCACGAACTGCTGTTCTCACATTAACCTTATGAAGCAATAAAGAGGCCCTGAATAATTTATACCCAGAGGGGGATTGCACAGCTCTCCTTGAGCCAAATGGGGTGGACATGGGAATAACTATGGCAGGGCCATTCAAGGATCCTCAAAGGAATCCTGGAAAACCAATAGTGTCTCTCTTAGGAGCTGGCATAGTTCCTCAGATGAAATATTGAAATAAGAGAGGGGAAAAAAACAATTTGTGCCTCCACAGCAGTATTCTAGAAAGTGGTTGTGAGTAGGTGAAAGTACAGAGCCTCACAGAAGGAGGAATTTGTTAGCCTAGGAAAACAACCTGGGTGTTTGCTGGCGAATATTCAGCAAATATTAAGCAAATTGCTTTCTGTGAATCTTGTTTTAAAGCAACCTGCCACTAACAAAGTGAGAATATTGATATTAACAGGGGATTACTGTAACTTTCAGAGAGTAGTGGAAGAGTTTATTTCCAGTTTTTCATGATGATGGAGAGCATCAGGGCACCATGACATTGGTTAATGTATGATAAGAGGAAAAAGACCATTCAGTGCTCTTCATCATCCTATGAATTGAACAGATTATTCTGTTCTTTGCACATTCCCTTGGCTTTTTCAGAGGTGATGAATATAAAACCTGGAAGAAAAGCTTGTTGCAATTTTTTTATTATTTACAAAAAAAAAAAAACCTGAGTAATGAAATTTTTTAAATGTTGAAAAGAAAATTAACTGTGGATCTCAGGGAAAATAAATCAATCCTAGCATTTTGGTGTTTTCTGGGGGAAGTCAGAGAGCTCCTTCATGAATTTTTTTCCTTTGTTTTTCTCGTTCATTATTGAAAAAAGGAATGTGAAAATTTTCAATCCTTTCTGGCCTTTTTTTCCTCCAAGCTGAAAAACATTTTAAAGGGAAGAGCTGACGAGGTAATCTGCTACAACTGAATCAAACAATGATTATTATTATATCAAGCCTCTGACCACCACAATTATTTTTGTTTCAAATTAAATAGCATCATCTGCACATCAGGGCACATTCTTCATATTGCAGAAGTGAAATGATGCCAGGAGTTCATAAGTCCCCCCCATAGCCCTGTGCTTGCCCAATTGAAAAAAGTCCAAAAATCTTTAGAAATATTTAGATCCTTAACCATTAAGTGTCAATTTGAGATATGATTTAGATGCTTAAAAACCTAAAAATCTTGTGCAATTTCAGATGTTCTGCCATCTCCAGGTTGGCCTTCAGAAGGGGACAGGTTTGAGTACCAGATCCATCAGCTCTGGGATGCTTTGGTGTCCCTAGGAACCTGGCTTGAGACTTTGTGCTGGTGCTCAGACAGGTAAATCCATCTTCTAAAATTGAAATATTCCTCTAGAAACTTAGCTTTTTTTACTGTTTATTGCCTAAGTTTTCCTGTGTGAAGTGTTATACTCAGATTTTTGCAAAGTGAAACCCACCCCAATATCTTATGGTGCTTCCTACCTTTAAATCCCTGAAAAGGCTGGACCTAAGTGACAAACCTTCAAGTCAATGTGAGAATCTGCACAGAGAAGGGAAGTGACATCTCAATTCCACTGCTAATGCTCAAGGTGTTGGATTAAATTATTTCCTTAACAACTTTCTCACTGCTGAGTTCCTTCTGATATAAAGCACCTGTCACAGATTCAGGTATAAATGACAGAGTCGGTTTTTGTTGATTAATCCTTGTCTTGACCAGCTGCTGAAGTTTTAAAGGGCAAATTTCCATGTCAGAACTACACACATCCTCCTAAATTCATTCCATCCCTTTTTTTATTATATCTGGCAAAACAAGTCTTACTTAAAGAACCATTTTCATGAATCCCACTTTTTCCTGTTTATTCTGCATTCAGATAAAGCCATGACCTGTGTCTAAGAATATACTGAAGACAAAAGAATATATTGAAGATGGAATATTAGAACAGAAATTGGGGTACTATTATGATATTTGTGCTGTCTAGGCCATGCTATCCTTTATTCAGCTATATGATGACATAAAATAAGGAATTTTAGACCTTATATTTTTTATTTTTCCCTTCAGATTTGTGTCAGCTGGTAAAGAACTGCCATCCTCAAAAATGCTATTTAAAGTGGTTTTACCAGGGATAGGTAAAACTTGTTCATCTCAGAAATAAACATGCACTAGATATGGTTGAAATAATATATGTACACATTCCTTTGAAAATTGCTTGATACAAAATAGCCATTTCCTTTAAATTATTCAGCCAGATAATGGTGTAAAGTTGCAGATTGCAAAAGGCTCAACAGAGCCTGCAAAGATTAAAAATCAAGAAGCTTTTTTCTCCAAAATCATACAAAAATTTCTCTGTGGTTGTTATATTAGGAAAGTGGGAAGATGCTCCTCCTGGCTGAACATGTCCAGTGCTCTCCAGAATCCTTGAGTCCATGCTATTTTTCTGTAGTATGAATATTTTTTAGGCTACTGTGCTTGTTTTTAGTTTTGTGGGGTTAATGTGGGGTTTTTTTTGGTTTATTTTGTTCTGGCTTTGTAGTGTGCTTGTCTCAGCTGTACACACTGATTTTATTGATGTAGTCACTTTTGATTTTGCAGGCAGCCTCACTGACTGGCTTAGTTACACATTTAAACAGCAAAATCCCACTCATAGAGGAATCCAGGGAGGTTTCTTCAGTCTGGAAAGGAGACAGAAATAGAGGGTCAGTGTTGTGTTACTGCAGTTATGTCAAAGCAGCACAACCAGAGGGGCACAGTATTAGACTGAAAAGAAGACAAATAAAAACCCTCATACATGGCTGGAGGTCATTCCTAGTTTTTTCCTCTGCATTTGAGTCCAGGATTATGTTGTTACACCTATAAAAGTAATTATATATGGAGCAGTATGCTGGTATAGTGGCAATAAACCATGTTATAGCCAAACTTTTTGCTCTTCTCCACATGAAGTTTCATTTCAAATTGTATTTCAAGATTACACTAAGAGTACATATTCGGTATTTATACAGTGTTCTTATAAAAATCCTCTTTTTTTTTTTTTTGGTGAACCAAGTTCTCCCTTATGCATCAGCATTTTTTGAAGAGGAAGAAAATCCACTTGGGAAATTTCTGGCCTTCTCTAATCAAATACTCGTCTCTAGAAGAACAACTTGAAATATTTTGGAGGCCTTGAATCATAGCCCTGCTTGGGTTTGAAGATAAACTCCAAACACCATTTAAAGTCTAATAGCTATTCAAAATCTAAACGTGTGTCTTGCCTGGATGATGAGGTTCCTTTTGCAGCCAAGGGGAAAAAAAAAAGGGAGAGAAAGAAAGAGAAAGGTACTTCTATGTACCTCTAGAAGGCATTTTTGTGCAGAAGTCTTAAATAAATGTTTTAAGATGGGATGAATCACTGCCTATAAGTATCTGTCTGTCCTTACAGACCATTGAGGGTACCTAAGAGTTTAACTTAGACTAGTCAGGTTAGTTTATGATGGCTGAAAACAGCAGGATTCTTATAAAAATATTTGTCTATGACTTCCTTTCTAGCTCCTTTTGCTTTCACAAGATCCTATTCAGACCTCTGAAAATGTAACCACCGACATCTTGTTACACCCAAAATCCCCACCCCTGGTGCCATTTACATTCCACTCTGCTCCAGCAGGAAGCTTGATTTAATTCCCCAAGCAAACAAGGGGCTCATTTTTGGTTACCTGATAAAAAACTTCATGCAATTTGCCTTAAACATCACCACTACAATTCTTCCATTTCTGTTTCACTGCAGAAAGCCTTAAAATGCCCCCCTCAATTCAGATCTTCTGGAGGCTTCATCTAAAAGTGCAGTCCCTCCTTTACCACTTCCCATTCCTTCTGATTCATTAGCATAATTGGGTAGTGATGACTGACTAATGAGTACTTATCAAGAATTTCCTATGCATATCTTCCTGCTAATTTTGCAAATATCAAGGACACAGCTATCCAGTGTGCAATGAGAGTCTGTGTATGGAAATCAGAAATGCAGAGTTCTCACAAGAATAAGAAAATTATAGTTATCCACTAAAGCTTCTTCTCAGTCTATTTTTTCACTACTGAACTGTTTACTTCAGAAAAAAAAACAAACCAAAAACCTTTGTTTTAAAATAACCCCATACCATGATTATGAAAGGATACCATGAATAATATTGACACCCCTAAAATTTTCCTTATGTATGTATATATATTATAAGAGGAATGGCAAATAAATGAATAAGATGTGAGTCAACTGGTTATGCAGAAATGCAGATCTTCCTTGTATCCTGACTCAGGTAGTCCATAATTTATAGTGGAATGAAGACAGAATTCCAAAGAACATAGATGTGATTTATCTGCTATAATGAGGATTTTTATTCTCCAGTAGAAGTAGTTCCTGTCCATCCATGACCAAGGAGTCAAAATTGGTTTCTCATTACTGATCTAAACTCCAAGGAGATGCACAAAATATGTTCTGTAAATCACAGCTTATAAGCATTTTTTCCTTTGACTATCAAAAAAAACAGGTAGAGTGAGTCAGACCTTCCTTAATCAGGGACCAAACTGCACAGTGCAAGGGCAAAGATGGAACTTAAACCAAAGAAAAAGCTGTGGTGGGTGGGCATTGCTGGATACCAGGTGCCCACCAAGCCACTCCATCACTCCCCTTCTCAGCAGAACAGAAAGACAGAAAATAAGATGGAAAAATCCTTTTGGGTCAAGAGGAAGGCTGTTTAACAAAGCAAAAGCAAAGCCTGTGTGTGGTCCAAAGGAAAATGAAATGTATATTATCTGCTTCCCATCAGCAGATGGAGAATGTCCAGTCTCTTCCCAGGACACAGAGCACATTGTTTCAGAAGACAAAGCTCATCATTAGGAGTATTCCACTTCCTCCTCCTTGTTCTTCCCTTTGATATAAAGCTCTGTCCACCTGGCATCCAGACAAGGTCAACCCACAACAGATCTTCATCTGTGTGAAAGACAGGGAACTAAATACTGGGTTTCTTGGGATCCTTTCCTTCACAGAGTGGTCGTGGAGCTGGACTCTTCCTGGCCCTTTTCATAACAACTCTTCTGTATTTCATCTCTCTGTAAATCATGTTTACACTGACACCTCATAAAGATCTTCAAGCAGAAGAATTCTTTCCAAAGTTTCCAGAACATGCCAGGTGTAGAGGAGAAGTGGATTGCTCTGAGTCCAGATTCTTTTAAAAATTGCTCTTCAAATTTTCTACAAAGAGAAGAGGATACTGCCTGAAAGCACGTCCCACCCTAGTCCTTATCTGCCCTTCTCTGTAAAATGATTGCAACAACCTGGAATCTGTTCTGCATCATAAAACTGGTTAAAAGAATGATGCTTATAATGAGCTTTTAGCATGTTGCCTCCCACAGCCTCATTTGAGTTTATCACTGCCTTGTTTCCTGCTGGACATGAGTCATCCCATCAAGTCATCAAGCAAAACATTCCAGATTCCTCTCCAAACATCAATGAAAAGTTGTCTTGCCATCAGAATGTACCCCAAAGAGCACCCACAAAGAAACAAACTTTTACAGAGACATGACTGCTCCAACTAACTCAAGTATTTTTGCATTTTACTTCATGGGAGTTGTATTTTTATCCACATGTAGAGTGTTCCAAATAAGCCATGACATTCTTAATCCAAGCTTTACCAGGGAACATCTTTCAGTCTAGTGTGACATTAGTGGTTCTCAAAACCAAACAGGGTCACAGCAGATCATTTCCATTTGCCAAAAGCACCTTTCAACAGAATCCTGGGTCTGGACAGCAGCTGAAAACTGTGCTCACACTGCAGGTGTGTGTTCACACTGGAGGTGTCAACTGGATTTGTGCAGCTGCCAGAGATGCTGTCCCTTCTGAGTGGCAAGTGCACATCAGGTGGTTTGCAAGGATTCTTTGGGCAAACAGATCATCCCTTCAGGTCTCCTGAAGTTTTGATGCTTGCAGTGCCAGTTTCTGTGTATTTTGGGTGCTGGAAGAACAAGGATCTTCCAAAAAAGCAAATATTTTTTCACTCAATGGTGCTTTCTTTTCCTGTCATTTAATGACAGCCCCTTAGGAGTCTTCTCCTCAGTTTGGAGGCAGGTTCAGAGCCTTCCATGGTGTCTTTACACATTTTCTAGCCCTTCCTCCTTAAACTGGGAGCAAACTGTGCTTGTACATCAATAGATAACAAATTTCTATCATGTCAGGATTGTGAAGCTGGTAAATTCCATGTCCTTCTGCTGTGTGGAGGTAAAGAACTGAGGGAACCACATCCAGTCAATCCCCTTGATGGTCTTCAGGTAATTAGCCATGACTGGAGTCAATGATTAAACTCAAAACTGATGTGGAGAGCTTCACTGCCCAGATCTTCTGTCAGCTCTTCTCTTCCTGCTTATGTGACTTGTTTTTCAGTTTTTTTGTTTGGGGTTGTTTTTTTGGTTTCTTTTTTGTTTGTTTGTTTTTGTTTTGTTTTGTTTTTTGGTGATAGAGTTTGGTTTTGTCTCTGATTTGGGCATGAGGGTTTGGGTAACATTTCTAAGATCTTGGCATAAAAACCTTTTCTTGTACATGAAGAGTGAACAGTCCCTGATACCCTTGTTAATGCTCATGATTGATGCATTTTTTAATGTCTACCCAGGGTTTTCTCCAGTGAAACTCTCCTCATGTTCAGTTGTGTGTGTACATCATGGTTTCAAGAAAGGCACAGAGATCCCTAAGCTGAAGAAAATCAAGACAGAACCAAACTTGATGTGATAACGCAGCCACCACACCACAGCACCCCAGCTAATTAGTACCACAGAGGAACAGGATTAATTACCCCAGACACAACATCAGCCTAGTTAAACTTTGGAGTCTGGGCAGCTCCAAACAGTGTGACAACACCTTGTGCTGCTCTCCATCAGTGTGGAACACAAGCACCAGGACATCCCCTTGCTCAGGAGACCAGTGGGTGCTTTGCCTGATTGAATTTATAGCAGACCCAACAGTCTAGCGAGTCAGGGCGCCAAATAAAACAGAGTGGGCTGGCAGTATTAATTCATGGCTGTTCTGAATTAACTGAGGGATTTTTGCAGCTTTTTTTAACAGCACAAAATGAGAAAAGAATCAGCAATCGGTGCAGTAAAATTTTATGCCTTAATAACTTTTTAAAACACTAAAAGGGAAGGAGCTGTATAATGAGCCACGTTATCCTTTTGTGTCTGACATCTAAGTACTTACAGAAGACGTAATTCTGACTCTGGCATCCTTACAGTTTGGCAAAGAATGGGAAAACAGAAGTGTCTAAAAGGAAATTGAAGCTGGACAAATCAAACCAGAAATGAGAACATATAATAAAGTGGGATGAGAGGGATCATTAGTAAAATCTTCATGGAGAAAATCTTTCAATCAAGATTGGTTTGAGACTAATACTGGATGGGTAAAATGAGTGGTGGAGTGGAATTTTGGGCTCTTACAGGGGTTGGTGGGGAGGAGCAGATTGGCTCCTTTTGGCTCACAAAATGGAGCCAGTGGTGGCAGCTGGTTGGGATGGAGAGCCTGACAGGAGCTGAGGCAGGCAGTGCCTGGATGTGCAGGAACACGAACTCCTGAATTAACAGCAGAAGACATTTCCCCTCCTGTGCTGGCAAGAATTGCTACTTGCAGTTTGGAAAGTCTATGCACCTCCACCAGGCAAGGAAAATTCGACTTACAATGTGCCAGCTGAAGTCTCAAATTAATGAGCCAATTAAAATGATATCATCACCTGAGCAGTGGTTACTGATGAGATGCACTCTGTCAGCCACGTGGCACATGTAATGAACTGTCTTGTAACTTAAACTCACTGAGATAATTTTAATATATTTCACTTAGCACTTGTGAAAAGGCCAAGCACCCATAAAAAGAGTTCAGCTTTCAGGCATTAATGTTTCCTGCAGGCTGATGTGGTGCATATGGGTCCTTACAACAACTTAGTTAACTTGCCAAATTGTGATAATTAGAACCCAAAACTGAATCCTGAAGAGAAAATTATTCTTTGCTCTTTAAGAGTTTGGTTTATAGTAGAGGCCTCTGCATGTAATATCATTCTCTGCTTCACAGCTGGGCTGAAAAGCACGGGGGAATTTTGCCTTTGCCTGAAATGTGTGGGTGCATAAGAGAATTTCTTTCATGTACTCAGCCACAGACCACAGAATCATAGAATCATAGAATCATAGAATTATAGAATATCTTTCTTTTAACACCATGCTGCACTTTGCACCTCTGCCTGTCCATGGTATGTCCCACTTTTGAATGAGTAATGTTAAAAATTAACTGAAACACCACTAAAAAGGAAACGTGCTCACAATTAAGTCCATCATTATGATAATTTTATGTACATCTCTCCCTGAAAAGCCTCGATGCAGTGCCAGCCCTAATGTAACATTTAGCAATAATACAAAAACATAGTGGGTCGAATTCCCTACAGCAGAAAATTAATCCAATGCTGCTGATTTCAGTGGAGAAATGCCAGTTCATAAAAGCTGAGGAACTGCTGTTTTCACAGGGCTCATTTTAATGATTAATAAGATCCCAGATTGGTATTTGTTGTTGTTTGAAGTGATCAGTGCCTGATATCCTCACATTATTATTTAATTCAAGCATCAAAACCATTATCACTTAATTTGGACGAGTATGTGTGCATAAAACCCAAGCCTCACAAAGCCTATTTAGGATAATCCTATCAGCTGGCAGCCAAGAATTGACTGATTTGTCACCCAGTATGAAGCTGGAATTTCTCTTTCTTTCTTTTCCTGCCTTTATGGGGATGTGCTGCATTGTTACAGCCAGCTTTTATCCTGCACTGGAATTAAAGAGAGTCTCAGAGAAGGTAATTGACTGGGGAAGGATGGAAGGGTGAAGGAGGGTTTGTAGGAGAGGAAGATGTGTCTGTCATTATCCCTGTTAAGTGCACAGGATACACAGCCAGGTGTTGTTCCAACTTCCCTGCTTGAAGCAAAAAGTTTGGGGCAGAAGGGCATGGAAAAGGAGTTGGCTTATAGAGGGTTTAGAAGGTGTTGATGGAGATTCACCAAGTGGATTTTAGGTGCTGAGGGAGTATTCTCTGGAGTTGTGGAGTCCTTCAGAAGTAACAAACGAAGGTGCTGCCACTCCTTGTGGTCTAATGAGATTCTGATACTGGTGCTCATGGGTTTGGACCCTTAAATTTGAAATTCAGCATAGTCCAGATATAAAAGAGAGCACAACCACTGCTCCTGAGGACTGCTAAGCTCTCCTGGTGTGCCACTGCTTCCCTCAATCCTGCTGCTTTGACACCACCTTCCAAGGCAGGTTATCCTGCTCTGATCTGCAGAGGTGGTATCTGCACCACCCAATCAGTGGCTTGTCCTCATTTTCTTCTTTCTTCACTCAGAGTCAGGATTAAAAACATGAAGGAGATGAATTTTCTCATGTAGGGTCTTGGTTCTTTATTAAATCTAATCTAAAGTGCAGAGAGTTCTGCAACACTTCTAGCTACCAGCTAAAACTGAGCAAAATGAAGCTGAATCCAGCTAGTTACAAGGTCTTTTAAAGCTGAACACTCCAGTAGAGAATTAACACCTATATTATTTATACTTTTGACCCAATAACCAAGCTCCTGTGACCCACAGTGCAGCACTAACTGTCCAACCAGAAACTACTGCCTGAAACCATGAAGAAGCAAGAAGACAGAGAGACAACACACAAAATCCTCCATCTTGTCCCATACCTATTACTGTATTCTAAAAACCTCAGATTTAAACCCCTTCACCATGTGAAATCACACACTTCTATTTAACTCCACACTCATAACTTTAACTCCATCACTCAAATTTGGAAGCTTTCTCCAAGGTCTCAGGTCAAAAGCAGTGTTCTCCTGGGGGTCAGTGTCAGAAAGCACAGAAAACTCAAAAATCCCAGGTTTCTGGGATCCAACTTCAGTCCACCCCAGGGGAAAATTTGGTGACCAGCATGTGCCACTGGCTCCTGCAGCTTTCTTTTGCAGAGCACACATACACAGGAGATCTCTTCCCTCTTGGGAACAAGGGCTGGGGCAGGGTCAGGAACCATGGGATGGTGGAAGGAGCAGTGAAAGCTGCAGAGCAGCTCACAGAAGTTTTTCCTGTGGATAGGAGGAGGTGAACATGGAATATTGAAGCACAGAGTGTGCAGAGGGGTATTCAGGAGGAAAGGTGCTATTCCAGCCACCTCCTGTTTGTTCTCTCTGCTCTGCATCCTAATCACTCCCCAGGTTCCACAGAGACAGAACAGACAAAGAAATCCACACAAAACCTGTCTCTAATTACTGCTGAGCAGATCTGCAGGACTGTAGTAACAAGTACAGAAAAATATTAAAAGAGGAAAAAAACTCACAACAAAACCACCCACAATGTTTTCTTCTTTTATTAGTACATTATATTGCATCTCTGAATCCTAAGGATAAAGTAAAGCATCTTGAAATATACTCCAAGACTCTGGTCTTTTTCCTTTATTTTTTTTTCACCAAACTTTCCTGTCTAGAAGATATAATGATTTTTGACAGTGTGCTTAAAGCTTAAGGGCTGTGTGCTCTTCCTTAGAGTCAAGCACAGTGCAAAGGGCAGGGATCTGCAGGGATCACATGGACAAGGAGGAAAGAAAACATAATTTTCACTCCTCTGGATTTTCAACACTTTTCACAGAGAGAAGAAAGCCAGGGCAACCTCTGAGAAGCATGGAAAATACTGAATTGGGGAGTTTCTAATGGGATTTGGATGCTAGGAGATAGCTGTAAGTGAATAGTGCATAAGCTGCACACAGTTCAAAGCGAATCCTGAAGAGCTCATTCCTTCCAGTCAGCCTCCACAGATGCAGAAATCCAGTGAAACTGTGATTTTGTTTAAAAAAGACATGCAGATTTATCTGGATGGAAAAATTACTGGCCACAGGAAGAGCAAAAATTTATAGAATGATTTTCATAGTAAGCAGAGATGGATAAAACTCAGTTTTCTGAGTCACTTTCTCGTTCACTGTGTCCATTCCCTTAAATGCTTTCAAGATGATCAAATACTGCTGGTGCACAGCAGCACAACACCTGTGAGAACCTGCACCTAAAGGATAGAAATCCTCAAAATAGAAATGATTTTTCCCTCTGTAGAAGTATAACCTTACAGTCTGACCCCATGATTAAATATCTGCCATAAAGTGAGATATCTGCATTGTTGATGAATATGGCTCAGCAGGAGCTAAATTTCTTGCTATGAGTAACACAGAGAAACAGATGATTCCTTTGACTTATTGCAGACACTTATTTCAACATGAGATTAATCATCCCCAACAAATCCTTACTTCCCAGTTATTCTGAAAGGGCTGAGAGAAACAACCAAGGAACAGACATCTACATAGTATATTCAGATTAACCATATTCTTTCAGACAATTCTTGGTTCTTTTCAGACTATTCTTTGTTCTGTAAGACCAACTGATATTCTGGGTCATAACAGCATTATCATAATAATCATTATTATTCTTCAAGATTAAAAGGAATGAATAATTAAATACCTAATCCATTTCCATAAACCCCTGTGTAAGTCTCCTTTAGGGCTCAGTGGGCCAATATTTTTGCTGAAATTAAAGAAAAAAAAAGTGTATTATTGCCATGGTTTCTTGGAACCCTTTTCTTTAGATCTTGGGAGGTTTGGTGTTGTTGTACAGTCCTTGTAGCAAAGGGAACCTGTACAGCTTTTTTTTTTTCCCTCCCTTCAATATAACTCAGGGTTGGGGAGAGCTTTTCCTGCTGGTTTACTCTTGTATAACTGGAAGCAGAATTAGGTCCACAGCAGGTGAGCCATCTAAGGCAGGAGATGGTAAATTGAATTGGAAGAACACAACAATATTTTAAACTCTCTGTCTTCTGTGGCTGCAGAGAAGTCAACACAAACCAGATGATGTGCAGACTGCTGGGAATGGTGGATTCACACTGCTTGAAAGCACACAGGCTTCTCAGAGTGATTGTGAACTTCCCCTAAAAGTGCAGTTTTTGTACAAATAACAGCCCTTCATGCTTGGCACCTGAACGAGTCTTTGTTTCCAGCAGAGAAACTGTGGGTTTATGGCCTGAGAACGACAATAGGAATGTGTTTATTGCTAGGGTCACAGCTGGGGATGATTATTACTTTTTCCTTTGTCAAAAGGAAATGCTACAGGCAGCTAAATGTGCTTTCAGGCTGATTTGAGGGAGCATTCTTGGTAAAAAGTCCTCTTGCTCTCTCTGCTTTGATTTTCCTTTGCCAGACCAGGTTTACTGCAGCACCAGGAGGCTGGATGCCCATCATATTTTTGTTCTGACAGGAAACCATGCAAAATTTACATGATTTGCTCTATTGAGGAGGCTGGAGAGATATCAGGGTTAAGGGTTTGGAGGATTAGGGATTATCATTCCTCTGCAAATTTACCTCAGTGCCTGTGCATAGCAATGGACAGTCAGAGAGAGAGAGTCGGAGCTGTGCATTAGAGATTTTCTCTCCTTAGAATGTAAAATCTGAAAGTGCTGGAAACATCTGCTAGCACCAGGCAGCAGTGCTGGCTCATGTGAAGCCAGCTTGGGGTGGTGACAACCTGCCCTAAAACCCCAGTCTGTGGCAAAGCCCTCACCTGTGGGAAATAGAAAAGGTGTAAAACTCTCAGAAAACTGTGTGAAAGCAAATCTCAGGATGGAGAAATGCAAAAATACTGAAGATGCAAGGACAAGAAACAACAGGGCTCTGAGCTGTGTAAAAATAAGCCTCAGGAAAATATGTTAAGCAAGACAGTAGAAATATGTAAGCTTAATAATGAAGTTTTATTCATTGTTTTAAGCTATTACAAGCATTGTTCAAAGCCAGATGTACATGTGGCTTTACTAATTGGCCAAACACTTGTCAGCTTTTAATATTATGCTATTGGCTAGAAAGTTGTTACAAGACTTTGTAACAAAAAGAGCTTAGTCTATAATGGCTCAAGCTGTTCCATCTCTCTTGCTTGATTCTGTAAAATGAGACTGATGATTGTGATGGGATAAAGGTTTGAGACAGCTGCTCCAGCATTCTCACCTCATTGTTTGTGTACATAGATACACGTAAATATAAGAGAAAAAATATCCCAGGAAATCCCAACACTCACTGCAGTGAAAGGTGCTCTAAAAAAGACATTCCACCACCACAGTGCTGTGGCAGCAGCTCCTCCCTGCAAGCCAAAAGGAGAGCATTTTCACCTGTCCAAGATGCACCTCCCCTTCCAAGCTCAGCAGCTCAGTCAGCTCTTTCGGTTTCTTTATTGATTATAATCATGTTGAGGAACCTGATTAACCCAAAGTAAGTGATTTCAGTCAGAATATGCTTATAGGGAGGGAAAGTGAGAAGGTATGAACCATTTTAGCTAGTCTTCAATATAAATATTAAAAAAAAAAAATCTGTTATCTTTTGCTCAGCTTTGAGAAGGCAAGAATTAACCTCAGCAAATGGCTGCTCTCAGCCTTTCCATAGACATGAATGCATGGCTAAACATCATCTTTTTTAATTAATACAGTCTATCCCTCCATTCTCCCATCGACTTGGGGAGCTGAGATGGAATCTGATTTAATTCCTGTAACATAATCTTGTTTGGTTTTATAGTACTTCCCCCTGCTCATATTAAAATCCTATTCATTTATGTGTATGCAGTGAGAGATGGATGTACATCGTGGGTGCACTGGACACATGGGGCTGCTGGTGGATGAAGAAAGGCTGAAATTCAGTAATTAGGGGGGGTTGAAATTATTTAAGGCTGGCAAAACCTCCAGAAAGTCTGGTATGTCTTTCAGAAATGTAGTTACAAAATTCCCCATACAAAGGCAGCTCCAGGAGCACGAGTTGCTTTGTTCAGTTTCCCTTGCCTGATGACAAGCAATACTCTTTACATATCATTCTAATTTCATAAGATGGACTTTAAGAGCCAGGGAGCCTCATGTTTCAGACTGAATCAGTTGGTGAACATCCAAATTGTAAATATAGGCTGGTGCCTGACCATTTATAGACAACTGCAATGTAAACATCTTCAGCTGAGATTCTCCTTAGCATCAGGAGAGAGAAATAAGTTTTATTGGGAACATATCAAGTCATCAGAAGGATAGACATTGCCAATGCATCAGAGGAACCCTGCTTAAAAGGGTTTATCTCCTCCTGATTGCAAATTGTTCCTAGATCCCTGCACTGCAGATGCTGGGAGCTGCTGAAATCAATTGAGAACATCTCATGGCTGGAATTGGCTCTGTGGGATGCAGGGGCTCCTCACAGAAGGCATCTCTGTATTCACCTCCTTGCCTGAACCTTGCCATGCAAACCCAGCACGGTGGTAAAAAGGGGTTTGGATAACCAGCAGGGTTTTAAATGGCTTCAATCTGGAGCTTCCCCACCCCGAGGGAGTTAAAAGCAGGTGCAGCTCACCATGGATCTCATAGGAAGGGGTAATCTTCAGGCCCTAGACATTACTGGAGAAAAAAAATCCAACTGATGTGCCCCAGAAGAAACTCAATTGCAACTTTAATTTCCCAAATTAGTTTCTTTCTGGAAATAATGGGCCCTTATATGGGAAATTCACATGTAAGTACCAGAACTAGGCAATTAAGTGGAAAGACTCCTATCATGGTATGAAATCATAACCTGGTATCCTATATCAGCACTTCATAGATATTCCAGCTCCGATAGGAAACACATCATTTCAAGTATGGTATAAAAATACAGTGAAGGACAGATCTTGTTTTGGCACTAAAATACTTGAAATGAGATGACAAGATAAAGGATGTCAGAGGTGAAGAGGTTTTTTTTTCTGAAGCAGATTAGGAACAAAATCATCTCAGACATCAGACTTCTGGAGCTTTCCTCTCCCAGGGGGTCATATTGCCTTCCTACCCTGTGTATGCTCGAAAGACAACCATGGGTAATGAACTCAATTACTGTAATTAAAAACAGAGGCAGTTCCCACTCCCTACCCCCTGAGGAAATGCCTGGACTTTAATCCCATGGAATTGTTTGAATACCCTAAAATAGTGTGGTATAGATGATAATAAAGTCCTGATTAACCCAGAGACAGAGGCACACAGAGGTCAGGGATGTTGCTCTGTGTCTGAGCAGAGCCACAGATTCAACTTCAGAGTCCATCTCCTCTTTATAGAGATCTGTTTTATACACAGATCACCTCAGTTACTGGGATGTGGTGACTCTTTGAAAGCCAGCAGGAAGAGGACAGTTCAACCTGGGACTGAATGCATGTAAACACAGGTAAAGAAATGATGGTATCATTAGATCATTTGTATAAAATGTTACTTCTTGCCTTCTCAATGCTGAGCAAAAGATAACAAAATGTATTTTTTAAAAATATTTACATTGAAGACTAGCTAAAATGGTTCATACCTTCTCACTTTCCCTCCCTATAAGCATATTCTGACTGAAGTCACTTACTTTGGGTTAATCAGTTTCTTCAACATTATTATAATCAAGAAGGAAACCAAAACCCATCCCCCAAAACAAAATCTGCTGATTGAGTATATACATGAGAGATGCTGCCTGTGCTGCTTGATTTCCAATGAGCATTTTGTCTCAAACAGGATTCTTTAAAATAAAATAGCCAATGAAGGCTTTTTTCACCATAAACTAAAAAGCACCACAGCTGTTTTCTGTACTGCTGCAGTGAACAGCAAACAAAAATGCAGCTGTTAAATCAATTTCAGATCAGCATGGCAGGCCTAAGTACAGCTAGTTCTGCTTGTCTTGCAATTAATGTCAAGTAAAAGGAGGTGACAGTAATTGGGGTTGTTGGGAAATGAGCTCTCCTGAGAAGGGAGCAGCTCTGTGAACAGAGAAATGCAGCACAGGGTGGATTGAGAGCTTCATGTGTCAAGGACAAAAATCCAGATTCAGGGCTAAGGGTGACATTATGCAGTTAATGAAATACACATCTGAGGAATCCCTCTGAAATATTCAGCTGGAGCCATACTTAGATTATGCCTAGGAAGGCAAAGAATCCTGTCTGCTGATATCCCATAATATCCATGGATGGCATTTTCCATATTATTTTATTATGGGATTTTACCTGGAATTAAGGCTCACTAAAATGAGTCCATCATTAAAAATGATCCGGATAAACAACTTTTGCTGAACTTAATGACATGAAGCTCTGAGCCATGTTCACTGCCCCTCACCTTTGTCTCCCTGGATGAAAGCCAATTGATGGAGTGAGGTATCAGGGCTGGGCATCCTCGTGCAGCTCTGGGAGCAAACCAGGCTCCTGCACTGCCCTCACAGTCAGGGCAGAGCTGCCTTTTGCTGTCTGTGGGGTTCAGAGTGATTCAGCTCCTCAGAGAGATGTGTTTTGAGGTAAGCACTGGTCTTTCTCACAGGGGACTCGATTCTGTTGTCCTCTCTGGTCCACTCGAGATGCTCAGAGGTATCCAGATGGCCATGTAGGGTTTTTGGATGGAAAAATCATGAAATCAGGGAATGGTTTGGGCTGGAAGGGACCTTAAAAATCATCCAGTTCTACCCCTGCTATGGGCAGGAACACCTTCTACTAGACCAGGTTGCTCCAAGCCCTGTCCATCCAGGAAAACTTCCAGGCATGGGGCAGCCAAAATATCTCCAGGAAACACCTTCAGTGTCTCAGCACTATGATTCCATGATTCTGGGACCCTGTGACTCTATGATTCTTTGACCCTATGATTCTCTGATTCTATAACTCTATGATTCTATAACTCTGTGACTCTATGATTCTATGATTTTATGATTCTTTGACTCTATGATTCTATAACTCTGTGACTGTGATTCTATGATTCTGTGTGAGATGTCAGAGAGCTTCTAAGGATCTCTCTTAGGGCAGGCTATATTTAAAATCATTTTGTATTTGTAATGATTTTAAGGCCATTATATTACTATCAAGATCCCAGATGCTGATGTTCAATGGCAAGGAACTGATAATTAGTGAAAGAAAGCTTCCCTGGTATGTTCTGAAATATATGCAAATTAATATGTGAATGAGAAGGCCTGGGTTAAAAGGGCTCAGTCTGAAGAATGTTTCTGCATGAATTTTTGAGACAACTTTCAAAGTTTTTGGTCTAACTCCCTGTTAGACCAAAAAGTTTATGTTAAAAGGGAGAGAAAAATTTCTAAACATTCCTTTTTCTAAAAATGCTTTCAGTTTTTAATCATCAAGTTTTTAACTGCTGCTTCTTGATTTTTTCCAAAACAAGTCTGTCATTCTCTGCAATAATTTTAGTGAGAATGATGAGAGTTGGAGCTTGAAGCATTAACACATGTTAAGTGAGACTTCTCTAATTTTAACCTGATCATACAATGCATGTATTTGATAGGACTGAGTAAATGAGAGATCATTTGATCTTTATTAATACACTCTATTAACAGAAATGGCACTTCTCCCTAATGTACTGGTGATCAAGTGAGGTTTTTAAACAGGGCTCAAGTGTGCACAGATGGATACAGATGGTGCATGAAGCAATTCTGAGTGCATCAATCAACAGCTTCAAGTGTGTTTCATACACAAGAAAATACACATTGCTGAGAATGCCTTTGGATTACCACGATTATGCACTAAAGTGAAGATTCCCAGTACAGCTCCTGTTATGCAAAGACTGAGTCAATCAGGCAGAACTGTTTCCTGTGTCATTTAGGATTGCTATGAAATTCTCCATCTGGACCAAAGAGAGGGAAAAATATGAAACAGAAAAAAAAAATTGATGTCCTTGCTTCCCTTATACCATGGAGGGGAATAGGAAAAGTGAAAGGTGAAATATCTAGAAATAAAACAGTGAAGAAGTGACAATAAAGATCCACTTAGAAATGGAAGAAGAGGGTGAAAATTAATTGTTAAGGTAAGAAATCTGTCAGTATTCATCCATGAATTCCACATGGCATCAAGCCCTGTCAGGGAAGGTTTAGCTAGGATATTAGGAAAAGGTTCTTCACCCAGAGGGTGGTCAGGCCCTGGAAAATCTGCCAAGACAGGTGGTCACAGCACCAAGCCTGACAGAGATCAAAAAGTACTTGGACAAGTCTCTCAGGCACAGGGTGGGATTTTTCAGGTTTTCCTGTGCAGGGTCAAGGGTTGGACTCGATGATCCTTGTGGGTCCCTTCCAGCTCAGGAAATTCTGTGATTCCTTGATTCTGTCATGTCTAGGCAAGGCAGACATCACAGATGGAAAAAGCATGGTACTACTGATAATTTTTCCATCTTTTACCTTGTATTTCAGGACAGGAGGAACATTCTGATGGGATGGAGCCCCGTGCAGCGTCCACTTATTATTGGCATGCTGACAGAATTGCCCTGAAGAATTTCTAAGAGGTGTGGTCACAGACTTACAGAATCATGGAATCATGGATCATAGGAGAGTCATAGAAACATGGAATGACCTGTGTTAGGAGATCTTAAAGATCATCCTGTTCCAACCCCTCTACCATAGGCAGGGACACCTTCCACTATCCTAGGCTGCTCCAAGCCCCATCCAACCTGGCCTTGGACACTTCCAGGGATTCAGGGGCAGCCACAGCTTCTCTGAGCACCCTGTGCCAGAGCCTCTCCATCCTCACAGGGAAGAATTTTTTCCTAACATCCAATCTAAACCTACTCTCTGTCAATTTAAAGCCATTCCCCCTTGTCTTTCCCCTCCAAGCTCCTGTAAACTCTCTCTTCCCTCTTCCTTGCAGGGTCCCTTTAGGCACTGCAAGGCTACAATGAGATCACCCCAAAGCTTTTGTTTTCCAGGCTGAACAATCCCAATTCCCTCAGCCTTTCCTCTGATCCTCCTGGTCCTTTCTCTGGACTCTCTCCAGCAGCTCCAGATCCTTCCTGTGCTGGTCCCCATAGAGCTGATGGCACAAACTGTGCATCCACATGAGAATACAACAAGGGGGAGGAATTTACTGCTCTTACAGGCTCAGCTACCCAGAACATTGACGCTGCTTCTTGCCTTTGGGATAAATGCTGCATCCTTGAGGAGCTGATGGCCAGCTCATAATAATAATAAGGAATAATGAATAACGTGAAAAAATGCTCTTTTCAGGGAGAAACACGATGGGTATCAGTAATCCAGAAAGAACTGCTGATTCCAGCCTCTCCAGCACTACACCTGAGCACTACATGTCTCATCCCAAAGGGAATCTCCATCAGGCCAGACTGCTCTGTGGGGAGGAGAGGAGCCTGTATCACTGACCTGACCTTTATTCCATGCTGCTGTTTGCTCACAAGAAGGACAAGATCTTCAGTGTCCAAGCAGAAAGGTTAAAGGGAAACAATGGACCGTAAATTTGGATGTGGAATTGAAATGCAGCAGCTGAAAAGGAAACATGTATTTAGATGCTGAGGCACAGACAAGAAAAATATGTTAGGTTTGAAAGGGATACAGGGTGGATTGAGAAATCCAGTGCACTGAAAGCCAGCACAAAAAAGAACAAATTTCAGAAACAAACATAATGTAGCCATACCAGCATTGCAGATGAATCATGGAATAGTTTAGAAGTTCTTTTTTACCCTGAAATTTGATCCAAATTTGTAAATCTCTGAATTCAACCTCTTCTTCTCAGCTTGAAAAATTGTTTACCCAGAAAGTGTTGGGAGGGCATGTGTGTTTTGCTAATGGTGCATTTTAGATCTGGACAACTTTTTGATTTATATTTCCAAAATGAAACCCAACACTGGGTTAAAACCAAGTTTCTCTTTCTGATTTTTCAAAGAGATTTCTCTCCAAGGTTTTTTATTTATGTCAATGACTTTATGAATTGAGTGGGTTTTTTATTCCTGAATCTTTTTTTCAGACTTAGAGAACCTCCAGGATGTTAGCATTTGAGATTTTTGAGGAGAAAATAAAGGATCAGAAAAGGGAGAGAAATGAAAGAAGTTGCAAAAATATATTGTAGGGAATTGCATTTATGAGAAGGCAAATATATGTAAATTTCCCATGTGAATATATGGTGAATTAAAAAAGAATTCAAATCTCAGCAAATATTCTAACTCTCTACACCAAGCTTTTTTTATTCGGGGGATCACAAGTGATGTGAGTTTTCAAGTTTGCCTCCTGAATTTTCCTGTAGTATTCTGGGAATATTTAGGTTAGGCAAGAGATTGACATTCAAGACCATTATCTCTGACAAACACCTTCCACAATTTCTCATTTCATCCATAAACAGGATAAATTCTGTCTTTGGGGACAGGACTGAATTAAATGACACATGCACAAGAACTGTGCATATTTTCTAACTGTATGTGTTGTTTTAAGCACCAGAGCAGACAGATTTTGAGGCAGAGAACAATTTCTATGCTGGGTGCTCCAGAGGAGGCCAGAGGAGGGAGTGAGACACTCACAGGGGAAGAACCTTTTTGGAAATCACAACAAAGACTTTGGGTTTGATGTGGATTCACCCACTGACTCCATACCTGGAATTTATGTGAAGTTGTTAGGGTTATATTATATTAGCAAGTAAAATTCACTGGGCATTGCTTTTTGTACCTGACTCACACCTCCCTTGAGGTTCATCATTACCCTGGCAGCCTGGGAAAACTTGCCTGGGCTGTTCAGGGTGGGAAGTGCCTTCCTGCTCTCTCACTCAATCAGGACATTAAGGCTGAGATTCATCTTCAGATTTCCACAGAGTAAAAATTTTCAGCTGCAGTGTAGTCACCAGGACTTCAATTATTCCCTTAGCAGAACAACCATTTCAGGTAATGAGTAGTCTGATACTAGACATTTATTGTAAAACCATCAATATCACAGGCCAGACCACCACTGACTGCAAATTCTTGTCCAGGTGAAAAGCTGGAATCAGATATTCCCTAAGGTCCCTTCCAACCCAAGGTATTTTATGATTCTGTGGTGATGACCTCTCCAGTGCAATATGGCTAAATTGATCCAAATGAATTTATTAAAATCCTACATTTTCCATTTGTTCTTTCCCACCTCTGGTTTAAACCACAAAGTACTCACCTTTTCCTGGAGTTTTTTTGCCACTGTAGGCTGCTTATCAGAGGACAGCAATCCACTCTAACCCAAGAATCAGTCAGCCACAAATAAATTCCTCATGAGGAAGCTTTGAGCTAAGTTATCAAAATCTTCACTGGAGCAACTGTGGAGCTGTTATCTCTGCTGATTCAGCTATGGATAAGCAAGTTTTGGCAGAGGAATTATAACAAGAATCTCCAGGGTGGTAGTTTTTCCTTCAGTACCTTCTTAGAGGAAGGAGCATGGAACAACTCCCTGTATTATCCAGCCAGTGGAACCACAGGGATTTTAAAAAGCTTACCCTTTTAAATTTTTTTTTTGTTTTATGTCCTCACAGTTTCTTTACTATTTCAGTTTCCAGACCCACAGAAGATGAATTTTCTCCATTCATTGCTTGAAGAAAATGATACTGAGACATTCCCAATATAGACAGAATATTTGGTGTCATGCATAAATTACTTTCCAAAAAAAACTAAACAAGAAAGGAATGTATGAATCAAGAAAGAATAGCAGAATGGATGCTATGCTTCTCAAGGATTCCTAAACATTAATAGGGGATATATTAACCTTGTGACAGAGTTCATTGATTTTTTAAGTCCTCAGTAATTCTCTTTAAGTTTTTGCTAATGTTTTAGACAATTTCCTCTGGACTCTGTTTTCTTGATGAGTAATATTCTCCTCTGGGCAACCTATTCCAGGGCCTTACCACCCTCAAGGGGAAGAATTTCTTCCTAAGAGTCAATCAATTCTTGATTGTAAGGAGTTTTTTCTTTCCTCACTTGCTGCACTGAACAGGTCCTGCTGAGATGTCAGGCACTCCACGTATTTTATCTCAGGTTTGGGTGCTAACAATCCTGTTTTAGACATCCATGAGAGATTTATGCCTCCACTTCTGCATTTATTTTTGAGCATATCCATGTGAGGAATCAGATCCCATCAGATGCTGTTCGTTGCTTTGCTGGTACATCATCCTGGGTTATTCTGATTGTAAATTCTATTGATGCAATTTTTCAGATTCAGTGGAAAGTGAACTGGCTTTTTGAGAATTACTAATACCATCTTCTTTTTGATCTGCTTTTCTTTTGTTGTTGTTTCATTTTGTTTTGAAGTTCTTGAAACATGATTAAGATCCTTGCTTTCAAATGTGTTTTCTTCTGATGAACTGTTTGTGCATGACTAACTTTAATCTTCTGAAGTCCATTTCCTGTAGGTTCTGGTAATCTAAACACTGTAGGGCCTGAAGAAAACCAGTCAGGCTCTTCTTCCAATATGTAGTAAATTCTGAAACTCGGTTTTTCAGTTAGAGCTGTGTCAAGTCTGGAAAAATTCCCCAAATCCCTTCTCTTCCAGAAGCCTTGTAACCCACAGCCCGTGGTTATATCTGTGTGATCCCATTTGGCCCAGTTTGGTGCAGCAGATGCTGGGAACATAATTTTGAGCTGTGTGAGGAAGTCTGTGTCTTAAAGCCATATGAGAGAAGTTAAAGGACTGAAAAGAATGAGGAGATATTAAAACCATCAGGGAAGAAACAGAGAACTGAAAGGGGCAAACAGGCCTGGCCAGCAGGGATGCTGTGAATGCCACTTTTAGGGTCATGTGTGCATTAATCTTTCACTTGGTGGAGAATGGGTCCTTGCTCTCCACAGTGGGTGTCAGCCAATAAATATTTCCTGTGTGCTTTTCTCTTCTTGATGCTCTGCTCATACACTGCATTTGTGCATGGCAGGAAATACCCAACAAACCTGATCTCCTGAGCTGGGATTTGGGGGATGATGGCAGCCTCGTGCCAGGCACCAGCATCACGAACAACAACTGTGTTGGAAAGGTCAAAGCAAAGAGAAAAAAAAAAAAAAAAAGTTAGAGGTTTTAATGGCTTTAAACTGAAAGTGAATAGGTTTAGATTAGAGGTTAGGAAGAAATTTTTCCCTGTGAGGGTGGTGAGGCCCTGGCACAGGGTGCCCAGAGAAGCTGTGGCTGCCCCTGGATCCATGGGAGTCCCCAAGGCCAGGCTGGACAGGGCTTGGAGCAGCCTGGGACAGTGAAAGGTGTCCCTGCCCATGGCAGGGGGTTGGAATGTGGTGATTTTTAAGGTCCTTTCCAGCCTAAGCCATTCCAGGGTTCTATGAATATTTGCAGGAATGACTGACTCGGGTGTTTTTCTCTTACAAGGAGGTGGTTTTTTAGTGATTTTTTTTTGATTGACACTTTATAATCTTCAATAAGAAGCACAACCCTGCAAATCTGTGCCCCTCTTGAAAAGATGAAGTTCATTTTGCAGAACAGCCCACATTTTTCATGTCTGTGAAGAGTCACACGTGCAGTCCAAAAAAGAGTGATATTTTGCTTTGTGCTTTTGATCAAAAAGTCTTACTCTGCTGAGGCGTTTTAGAGCACACCTGATAAAATCCATTATACATTTTTTCTGCCTCACTGCTGATCAAAAGCCTCTGACAATTGACAATAGTGAGGCCATCTGTCACTTTGAAAACCTGTATTTTTCATGAAAGGAACAAAATCAATCTCTTTTGCCCCAGTAAGGAAGTAAAAAACACAGAAAACTCTTCCCATACATAAAACATAAAGCTTGTGAATAACACATGGCATCCCATCATTCCCATTATCACAACTGGAAGAATGGAGTACATGGAGATGAATTTACTGATGAGCATCAGTCAACAGCCTTTGACCTGAGGCAGAGAAAGAGCCTGAGTGTCTTACAGAGAGTCTTTATGCCAAGGGTTCACAGTGACAAACTGATCTGAGTTTGCTTTCCACTTTGCTTTCCTGGAAGGAAGCTGTACTTCAGCTCCCCAGCTAAAATTCAACTTATTTTATTAGAACTAAAAAATGGGACTGAATAAAGGCTGAATCTCCAGACACTCATTAATTACTTCAAACTTTAGCAACTTTGGTTCCTGTCCTTCACTGTTTTATCAAAAGCAGAATTCTCAGAATGCTAAACAGTCATGATGGTTTGGGGTTTGATGTTATTTTAGCTGTTTTGTGCCTTTTTTTTTTTTTTTTTTTTTGTAACAAAGATTGTAAGCATGAACACTTTATTTTTGTTCTTCTCCTGTACCTTCTAGTGTGCTCTTCTTGCTGTGCTTGACAGATACGTATTTTTCAGCAGCACTTGTTTTCTTCTTTTCTCAGCATTTTGAAAGGATCACAAATCACTGACAACTAGGTCATAGCAAAAGACTTTGTCTCCTGCTTGAAGGTTTTGGGCAGCTAACACCCTTGGGTGTTAAAATTCTTTCTTTAAATTCTTTCTTTAAATTCAGTGGGGTTGGTGAAGGAGCAGGTCGGGGTGTTGGGTTCTATAACATAAATACAGAACACATCCATGCCCAACACAGCTGCACTTTCTGCATCTCTGTTGTGCAATTTCATGTTGAACTCAAGATTTCAGCCCAGCACATTTCAGGTTGTAGTGATGAGCTTTAACACTTATGAGTAGCTTCACATCTCCAGATCATTTTAGGTATTGGTGTTGGACTCTGGGGTTTGAGCTGAGCAGAACAGATTAAATCCTGTTGCCATGTAAACATTAAAGTTTTGGATGCTAAAATACACAGGTGGATCTAATGCTCCAAAGCATCTGGCAGACACTGTGTGATAGATGAATAATCCTTTACTGCAGCCCACACAGAGCTGCCATCTCTTTATTTATTTATATGGAGGTAGAATTTATTCACATACTGGTTCTAGGGAGAGGTGAGTTCAGTTCTAGAAATCACTACACTGAGATACAGATGAGTAATATTATTCAGACTGTTAAATTATCACATTTTTTTCTCTTTTGCAACTTATGGAAAGTCCTGCTCTTTGCTGATGAATTTAGACATTTTTTCTGAGCAGTGCAAACTGAAATTGATGTAATAAATTAAGAAAGTCTGAGCAGAGTTTTAAGCATAATAATTATTCCAACTCATCACTTTTTGTGCTTGAATTTTTTTAGCAAAATCAGTATGTTAGTGCACTTAATGCTGCAAAATAGATGTCAGAAGGAGTAGGACTGGCTGTGAGATGTGGCACCTGCAGCAGTTACAGATTGTCACCTGTGCTTCACAGTGTATGAATGCCATTTTTGTTAAGCACCAAATTCTGGATGCTGGCTCTACATCCATTCTGGGGTTCCCAGTACAAGAAAGACATGGAACTGTCTGAGCAGGTCCTGAAATGGGCACAAAGATGCTCAGAGAGCTGGAGCACCTCTGCCATGATGAGAGACTGAGAGAACTGGAGTTGTTCATCCTGAATACAGGAAGACTCTGGAGTACTCTATTCTAGATATTCAATAAATGAAGGGAAGCTTATAAGGAAGACAGATTTTTTTACCCATAATGACAGGACAAGCAGAAATGGTTTTAAACTGAAATAAGGCAGGTTTACATCTGACATAATGAAGAATTTTTTTTACTATGGGAGTGGTGAGGCACTGGAAAAGGTTGCCCTGAGAAGTCGTGGATATCCCACCCCTGTAAGTGTGCAAGGCCAGGTTGGATGGAGCTCTGAGCAAACTCATCTTGTGAAAGGTGCCCCTGTTCATGGGAGGGGAATTGGGATGAGATAAACCATTCTGTGATTTTGTGAAGAATCCTTATTTATCTATTTGCCCTTTCACAGACTAATGAGTCTAAGAGCATGAGGATGGCCACAAGCAACCAAACCCAAGTCTCACCAGGATCAGCATCCCACCTGCACTGGTGCTTGTTCATGGAAGAGATTAGGAGAAGCTCAGCTGTGTAGTGATATCATCCTGCTCTGTTCTCCCAGCGTCCAGTGAATTGTAGTTTGGAGACTTCCTGAAAGAAAATTTTACCTTTATATTAATAATCCTCAATGGACTTTGTCATATTAAATTTCTTCAGAGTTTTCTGTACATTACAGTGTTTGGCCTCTAGAACATTCTTTGGGGAAGAATAAGAGTTTAACAAGAAGTTACATGAAGAAATGTATCCTTTTGCTTGTTCTGTATGAATCACAAAAAGTCTTCACTTCTGTAATGCCTATAAGAAGTAACTGCCTTTCAAGATAACTCTGTTATTCCCACAGTTCAGGTGAATCTCCTGTGATTGTACCTGGAGAAACCCCTGGAATTTTCTTATGCTTAAACTCCATAAATATTGACAAATTTGTTTTTTATCTCCAGGCTGATATGAATTTTAAAAAGCTAAACTGTCTGGTAAACATGTTTTTCCAGTTTTGTTGTTGTTGTTGTGTATTTGCTTTTTTGTTTTTGAATCTTCCTCTCTTCCTCTGATCTCTGTCATTGCTACCATTTCCTTGTCTTTCACTGTTTGAATGCCAAACTAGACAAGGGGGATTCTTCACCTCTAGCAATACATATTCAACCAGATAAATGTGTTTTTCTCCCTGGTGCCCAATTTGGATTCAAGAGACTTTGCTGCCCTTAATGGAGCCACCTCCATTTACATCAGCCAAGAAGCTCAGCTCCTTCCTAAGGATAATGAGAGCCCTGAGTGAATCGTTCCTTGATGGGAAGTGTTCTCTAAGCTGGGAAAGCCCATTTCGTGTTGCTCCTAACAGCTCCTCTCTGATGCAGCTGACACAGTTCTCAGCTTCTTCACAAGCAGCCAGCAAAGAGGCTCCTCAGGAACAAAGTATGAGCTGAATGAAATAGAAGTTATGGCTGTGACGTTGCCATAGCAATCAAAGTTCATGCCTGATGCCAAAATGGTACCACTATAATCACCCATCAAAGTGTCCAGTTGCCATGGCAACTCTGAAAGGCCCCGGACTTCAACCTCAGCATCTCCACAATGGGAAATAAATAAATAGGGCTGCTAGTGTTTTAAATAATTAGAGTTTATATCTTTACAGTACCATTCTATGATCATGACATGCTGAAGGCAAACCACTTGCTAAACACTATCAATATTTCCCACACTTTGTGCACCATTACCACGCTGGACAAAGTTAACTTCTTTTTTCCTCACATGTACAAGTGTTCCATGGCCTGCTGCCTGCTGGAACGTGTGTTGAGACATCCTGCTACGTGGTGTGGGGCTGGCTTTGATCTTAGGGTATGGGAATACACTGCCCAGGGACTTGTTCATCTGAGGTTTCAGTAGTGGTAAAAAGAATGGGGTGAAAAAAGCTTTTGTTACATAAGAAAATTTTGGTAGAAGTCACTTCAAAACTGCTGTTTTGTTTGTTTTTTTTTTTCCTTTCTGCATACCTTCTGTATGTATACCTATGAAATGCAGCCTGAATTGCAATTAAATGGGAGTCAAAAATATCCCAAGTCTACTGAGGGGAAGAAGAAAATCCTTTAATTTAAAGTGCACATAATTGGCAGAATGCTACTGGGGAGCTGGACTCTTGCCTAGCTGTAAGTCAATCTTTTTCCCGTGTCATATGCCCCAGTGATGATGTTTCTGACATTAGCATTTAAAGGACTGAAAGAGTAAAAAAACAAAGTTAAAAACGTTATAATTCCAACTACTTAATGGTGGGGGGAGGGAATCTCCTCATCTCTCCCTTTCTCTCATTGGTTTCTGTACCAGGAGAAAAAGAATATCTTCCATTTTGGTTTTAGATGATCCAAACTGGAATCCCATTGCCAAAATCACAATTCATTTTCAGTTTCTAAAGGTTTTGCCTGTACAGTCTCCCTCTTAAATGGCAAGTTCTTACAGCATGTCTAAGGATGAGAGCTTTTTACTGTATCTTGCAAATGTTAAATCATGTAAAGCCAAATATGTTCTAATGAATTAGGACACAGAAAATACTTGTAAGTAGCTTATGAGGAGCTGCTCCATCACAGAATCATGGAATGGTTTGAGTTGAAGGGATATTAAAGGTCATCCAGTCCCACTCCCTGCCATGGCAGGGACACCTTCCACTGTCCCAGGCTGCTCCAATCCCCATCCAACCTGGCCTTGGACACTTCCAGGGATCCAGGGGATTCTCTGGGCACCCTGTGTCAGGGTCTCACCACCCTCACACGGAAGGATTTCTTCCTAAACTCTAAACCAAGTTCCCCTCTTCAGTTTGAAGCCATTCCCTGTGTGCTGTCCCTCCATCCCTTGTCCCCAGTCCCTCTCCAGCTCTCCTGGAGCCCCTTTAGGCTCTGGCAGGGGCTCTGAGCTCTCCCTGAAGCCTCCCCTTCTCCAGGTGAACATTCCCAGCTCTTCCAGACTGTTTCTTCATTTTCTTCCTGTCTGGAACAGGATGCACTTGTGTATCAATGCAAAATGCCCAGTATTTGAATCACAGGAGACACGTTTAGTTAACCTCGATGCTAATTTCTGTACTGACGACCTTGCTTAGACAACAAGTCATAAAGACAAACAAATCCTAGGACATTTCTGCCTTCTCCACCTATAACAGTAACCACTCATTTACCATTGCCCAGGATTTTTCAAAATCTTTCAAACACCAGATTTTGATTTTTTTCTTGTTGGCTAAAGCCACTGAGTTTATTGCTAATGAGAGAAAACTTGGTAGAACTCCAGGCAATCATTTTTGGATATTATATCCAGGATCTTGCAATCCTCTATTTTTTGCTGGGAATATTGCCAAAAATGCAAAAGATAGCAATGTTTGGAAAAGATATTTTGGGTGTTAGGCTCTTTGTCTTGCAAAGAGGTTACAGTTAAGTACATGATGACATATGTAATATTTTTATGAATCTGTAGTGATAAAATCACCTGCACATTTTACACTATTAATGCTGAAGGAAACAAGAAGTTATTTAATAAACCCACATTAATTAAAAACTGTCACTTTTTCACAGGATTATGCATTGAAATAGAAATAAATAATTTTGCACATTTTATATGGCCCAAGGAAGTAATTGTAAATAGTTTTCATTCCTCACAAAGTTAATTAAGTATTTCCTTATTACGATGTTATCCTGTATTCTTGCTTTTCATAAACCATGAATCATGGAGGTGAAAAATCAGAACTTAACATCCCAAGGTCCATGGATCAGCACCATGCTGATATTTTCATTGTGTTCTCCACTATTTTCCTGATAATTCTCAAATTTTTATTTTGGAGGTTATTATTTGTGCTGTGTTTTTGTCATCTCCTACTCAATCAAAAGCCAACTGGTATCAAAATACCTTTCTCCAGTCCCCCAGCAGTACTTGTTCTTTACTCAATCAAATACTGTCATCAGTAAAATGTCACAGCACCATTCACCTTTCTTGTCCTAAATCAGTCACAAATATTTTGACCATCCCAGGTTATAGCAGAGCACTCAGAAGGATCCCATTGCCAACGTCATCCATTGGCAAAAATAGTTATTTATTCCTATCATCACTTTCCAACTTTTTATATAACTTTTAACCAAATAATGTCCTCTCTAATTCACCAATAACTATTTCTCTGACAACCTTTTTAACAGTTGTTTGGCCCAAGCTTTTGGTATGTAAAAATCCATACTTAACAGAGAACAAAGGGTAGGAGTTTCCATAAAGTGAAAATGGATCACATAAGGAGAATATGACACTTTTCCCAAGAAAAAGCTTTGCCAACAAATGCTTTGATCCCTTTCATGTTGCTCTCAGAGGAAATATTTATGTTGATACAAACTGCAGATGAAGAAAGCTCTAAACTAATAGTTCACAATTTTACACAAATATTCACATTTCCTTGAAAAATCTTTTATCTTTTATTTCTGCACTCATTGTAGAGAAGGTCGTCATTTCCTCTCAGTGAAGGTTCTGATTCACCACTGCTCCTGCTTTTATTGGCAATTCCAGGAGGTTTTTATTATTTACGATATTTCATGTCTCTATATTACTGATATTCACTTTTTCTTCTCATATAAGTTAGAAAATCATCCAATATTATATTAATTAAGTATAATAAATATTGTACACCATGTGTAAGGTTTGTAGTGCAAATGATATTTATTATTTACACCATTAGACCATGGTTACATTTAACAGGAAATCTGAGGAGAGGAATCTTAACACCAGATCAAAACAACCATAACCTCCCAGAGCAAGAATATCAACTTACACAGAGATTCACTTCAAATTTATTCCAAAAACAGAACAATGAAAATGACAGGGCAATATGTCCTGACAGTCACCAGGTCAACTCAAATACCATCTGTACCCTTCAGCAGACACCATTCAGGTTTTAAGACAGTAGTTGCTATAAATACTAAATCATGGGAGGGTTTTTAGATTAATTTGAAAGGAATACAAGTGTGTACCCACACCTGGGTCATGTTAAATATGTTTTGATGGGCAGTCTGGTGGTGCCCACATCTTGCAACCATAAAAGCAGTCTGATTTACACATCACTTTACTCCAAAAGGAGCCTCCTGGGCTACAGTTGGGCCATGGTTTAGCCAAGAATTCTCTGTTTGAGGACTCATTTACCTCGTTTTTATCTGGGAGATGAGTATTTGTCTCAAAGTCCTGAGAAATTATATATGGTGTAGCGACAGAATTTATAATTGTCACATTTTGGTGCATTGTGTCCTGCCCTCCAAAGCTCACTGACATCAACAGATCTTTCCCAAATCCAGTGGAGAATGGGCAGGAATCTGTCTCTTCATCAAAATAACACTTGCCCCCCCATTTTCCCTTCCCCTGGTCCTGGTGACACCTGCTCTGACTCATGTGCTGAAGCAGCACAGGAGATGAGCACTTAAAGCTTTGTTGAGCTGAAAGATTCTCCACAGAGCAAACAAGATGTCTTTGCATATCTATAGTGGCTCAAATGCATCATTCATTGAAGGGGGACAGCTTTCATTCAGAAATAACAGCTTTGGAGGAAGATTTCAGCTGGTGTGGCATTTTAGTACAGCTTTGGGTGTGATTCATGTGAGAGTCAAATGTGCACACACATATATTTTTATATATATAAATATATATATGTGTGTGTGTGTGTGTGTGCATAGCAGATGATTCAGGCTTTTATTTCCCAGATGGTTGCTGTGACCCAACTTTTCTGAGGCAAAGATAAGATTTGTTATACAATTTGTTATGTAAGCAGTTTTCCCTGCCACTACCTCATTAAAACGTTTGTGAAGGGAGTGAGAATGAGCTGAACTGGGTGAATCAAACCTTTGGGTGAGCACTTGTGAAAGGACAACCCTGTAATTTTGCAGGATTTTTGTGGAAAAGCACCATCAGTGAAGTAATTAAAGCTGATCATTTAAAAGTTGGCCAAAACCAGCATGAGTCTTGAGTGATAAAATAGGAAAAAAAAAGGCAAAGTGAAAGAGAGCTTGTTTAGGATTGGATATTAGGAAGAAATCCGTCCCTGAGAGGATGGGGAGGTGCTGGCACAGGGTGTCCAGAGAAGCTGTGGCTGCCCCTGGGTCCCTGGAAGTGTCCAAGGTCAGGTTGGACAGGGCTTGGAGCAACCTGGGATGGTGGAAGGTGTCCCTGCCATGGCAGGGGGGGGGATGAGATGAGCTGTAAGATCCTTTCCACCCCAAACAATTCCATGAGTCTGTGAAAGAAAGTTTACCAAGAGTGAATGTCTTGCAACTTTCTGAATTCCTGGTGTCTCCCCTGTACCCCATGTCTGCTCTTTATGTCCCTTTTATAAAATTACCAAACTAGAAACCTTAAATTAAAGTACAAACAAAATGTTGAATTAGTTAGGCAACATTTACCAACTTAGAAAAGGGTAAGGAGAGGGCTGGGAGTGTTTATGTCACTCTTAACCCTCTCTAGGTGAATCCTATGCTTATAAAAATGAGATCCTGAATGGGCTGAGTCCTCTGGGCAATAAGAACACTCTGCACGAATGTCTAAGTTGTTGGGTAAGGAAAAGACATCAAAACAAGGCCTGCTGCCACATTCTGCTCTCCTCCTTGTAAGAGACTTCAAGACAAGAAGAAAATATAAAGAAGGAAAATAAAACTTTCAGTCTTTCTGATCCATGAATAAAATGGGCTGGGAAAGGAGTCCTGGAATCACAGAGGACTGGTTTGAGCAAGAAAGAGGGAAAGCATTTTCGAAACTCCTCTGGAGTGGGAGGTCATACACAGCCAAACAGGGATGGCAGTGAGGTCCTTATTTATAGCAATACTTATTTAATTTGAGAGGAAGATCGAAATTCAGTCCTCAGCCAAACTACGTGAGGATTCAGAAAGGGCACAGAGTATAAAAAATGCTTGGAAGGAAAAAGCAGCAACCCCTCCAACAAAGAGAAAATGCTCATGCCCTCATCTCACCTGTCCTTTGTCTGTAGAAACATCCTGACCCGTGGATTCAGGAGAAATTACTTGACTTGGCTGAAAACATCAATAGTGTGTGTCAGAATAGAACTCCAGAGCCATGGAGAACAGAAAATATGAACCTTTGGACTGGGTGTGGAACTGAAGATCTGCTGGGACATTTCTGCTCTTTGTGGCTGGGGCTGTTGTCAGCCTGTCACTGCACGGCAATGAAAAGAACAGCTTCAAAGCATTTGATTTTAACAAAGGCAGGTGCTGCTTTGATACCTGGATTGTGACTTGACTTTTCTATTAAACATTGTCTAAGCTCCACCTTATCCTCTATCTACCTGGAGGGCTTGAAAAGATTATTGCTGGGAGTGAAAGCTTCCTTCTGAGGCAGCATTTACCCAGGAGAATTCAGATGAAAGGAGGTTCTTCATTACATTGATCATTATGGAGTAAAAAATCTGCAGCTGAAACCCATGGCTGAGCAAAGTTATGGCTCAGATTAAATCCTGGTGTAGGTTTAAGACTTTTATGTTAAGTGAAAGTCTTCTGCAGATCTTCTCTCTCTGTGGATCGTGTCTATTCAGCCACTGGGTAAACCCCCAAACAGGGCTGTTTAAAAGTGAAATAGAAGAATTAATAGTCATGATAATCAGTGATGGACAGTTTGAATCCCTACAACCCAAAGCAGCCAGGTCCTACCTCCCTATTGACCCAGTGATGCTTTGGATGATTGGGTGTGCAGATTTGGATCCCTGACTGTGCTGGATGTCAATTTGTCTCAGATGTTCTGACCTCCCTGACCCTCGGCTGGGAGCTGGAGTGTGGCAATTTTGGGTGTGTGTGATAGATCTGGGAAGTGGGGAAGATGCCAGGTTCACCTGCAAGAACTCAGGAATGGCAGATTCTTCACCAGCCACCAGCAGTTAAAATTCCCTTTCTAAAGCCATACAAACAATGAGGTGTCTGGCTAGGAAAGGAGCTCTGGGTCAGTTCTAGCCCAAGGCTGTGTTCTGACAGCAGAAGGAAAATTTCACAACCTCATTCACATTTTATTTCATTTCTGGGCTTCTCCACTTAATAATTTAAGAGAAGAAGGTGCTAAACTGCCTTCTCCAGAAATACACTCCTGTAAAATAAAAATACACTCCTGTTGGTTTTTTTAACCATGGCTTTGGGCCATGAAATGTCCAAGCACCCAACATATTTTCTATCTTTTTCTCAAAATATATATTACAGTAGAGAAAATACTGTTATTACACTTCACAGCTGATTCAGGGTTGGATAGGAGAAAAACAACAAATATTTGGCAATTAGGAGCACCCTCTAGTACATGGCCTCAGTGCCCTCTGTTTGAGGGGGATAGAAACACACATTGCTATTTCTGCTGGAATTTACATTTTTCCTGATTTCTCAGCACTGCTGTTCTTCCCCATCCTCTTTTTCTGGGAGGAAAGGAGCAGCTGATATTGCTGATGAGCACAAAGAAATGGGCTGTTGCATCTGCTCAGGTGGCAGTGATTTGTTTTGAAAGGAAATGTACTTCTTCAGATTGAGTGTCTGACAGAGTTTTCTACCATGTTAAAAAATTACAAAGTGAATCCAACTGAAATAAATAGGATATGGGGCCTCTTAGCATCACATAAAAGCTCTGACTTAAAATAGCAGCTCAAGGCACCTCTCTTTTTAGCTTTCTATAGAGTAATAATTGAGTTGCCTGCTCAATTTTAAATTTTAAACTGCTATGTAGATTTAGGCTGCGAAAGAAGAAATTTTTTTCCTCTTTAGGTTTTCTTGCCCTTCTCTTTCCCTTTGCAATGTATCTCAAATGAACTTATTTTTCAAGCAACCAAATGCCTCTCTTTCCTACCCATCATCTGCTTACTGGTATTGCTGATGCCAGACCTTGCTTTTCTGTTTATCTCAGGCTGGGCTTAAATGAAAATGCTGGGCTAAAATACTGTGAACTATTGTTTTTGCTTGAAAATCTAAACTAAGTGTGTGGGGATATGTTTAGACAAGTAAACTTTGAGAAATGTGGCTGCTTTGACTCTCCAAAATGATGAGGAGATGAGAAGGGTTTTTTGAGTTAGAGTTTGAGCCAGGCTTAGAGGTTCAGAGGAGAGGCTGTGACCTAGGTATGCACTCTGAGACAATACATTCCCCCAAAAACATACTGGTGTTGTACTGGGAAGTGAAAAAAAAAACCTTCCCAGTTTTTCACCTGGATTTAGGAGAAAAGATTCAAGGGAATATCTGAAGGCCAAAGTCAACACTTGAGTGGATAAGCTGAACTCAAATAACAGGGATTTATTGGCATTGCGGGGCAGCACTTTAATAAAAAAATATTCAACTGAGCTGAGGTATAAACCCATAAGAGTGTAATACATTACAAAGCTTAAATCCACCTTTCCTAAGATGAAAATGAGCCTTAAAACTGTGAAACGATTCTTTATTTTCCTTATCACTAATAGCTAGTACATCCAAGCTATTGATGGTTGCATCACTCCCTGGGAGGTTTCTCTCCAGCATCCCAGTTCCCTGCTGGCTCTTTCTGTGTGGTGATCTAAACCCATTATTAACACAGGGAATCTCAAATGGGGCTGTCCTACCTGTGCTGGCCCAGAGGCAGGCTCAAAACGAGCCTGCAAAAAATCCTGAAGCAGTTCAGGACCTTCAAACATCATCTAGTCCAACCCCCTGGAATAAGCATGGACATCTTCAACCAGACCAGGCTGCTCAGAGCCCAATCCAACCTGACCTTGAATGTTTCCAGGGATGTTTCCAGCACCTTAAAGGGGTCATAAAAAGGAGGGAAATGGATTTCTCTGGTTTTAAACTGACAGAGGGCAGGTTTAGATCTGCTGTTAGGGAAGAATTCTTTGCTCAAAGGGTGGTCAGACCCTGGCACAGGGTGCCCAGAGAAGCTGTGGCTGCACCTGGACCCCTGGAAGTGTCCAAGAACAGATTGGACAGGACTTGGAGCAACCTAGGATAGTGGGAGATGTCCCTGCCCATGGCAGGGGGTGGAACTGGATGAGATTTAAGGTCCCATTCAATCCAAACCACTGTGTGATTTTATCATTCTACAGTTCATTGTGTGTTCATTACGTTGGTGTTCTGTGCTTTCTAAGAAATGGCAAATTTCTACATTTTAGAGCAGTTCTAAGCATTGATCCCCAGACCCCTCTTCACAAAATCTTCTCATACAGCATCCCAAACCTCTTCTGTTTTCACCAGTGATGCAAACACAGATACTGAAAAGTCATCCTTGCATGACTTTGTAAACAATGAGAAAACAAAAAAGCAGTCATGTCACCATGCCTTGTTTACACTTCTGAGAGCTTGTAATCGCTGATCTCCTGCGCTGTATTTCCAAAGCATTTTCCATAGCAGGGCGCTCTCCATGAAGCACGACGTGATCCTTGCTGTGTCTGCCTCTCCTCTGAGGCTCTGTGCAGTCTCACACGTACTCTCTTCCACATGCCTGGAATTCTCTGTGTGGACATTTTTGTCCCTTCCCAAAATATGTTTCTCCCATGAAGCACGACACGAACGTCTTGCCAAAACACGCTCCCGTTTCACTTCCCATCTGCTGCGTCTTCCTCCCCATTTGGACACAAGCACCTAATTTTAGATAAATCCCAGCAAACTCCAGGCATTCAGCTGAAGCCTAAGTTAGAATCCTCGTCATCAAATTGCCATCCTGCTATAGACAAAGGGTAAAAACCATTCCTGTCTTTCTTTTTCTTTCCCTCTATCTTCTCTACCCTGGATTCAGAGGGGATCTGCAGTGCTGGTCTTGCTTCCAGCTGGTTCTTTAGGAAAGATGAGACAAACACAAGCTCAACTGTTTTACTTTTCAATTTGGTTTTCCTTATCTTTACGCTTAAAGTAAACAGGAAAGTTTTTTATTAGTGTGCAAATAACACTGAAATCTCTAGGATATTTTTTTAAATATGAAATTATGATCATTGCTGTCAGAGCTTTGATTTCTGAGAGATATCATGTGTTTTAAATAAAGTCTTGTACAACCTGTGAGATAAACTGCATATGAAATAAAAAATAATCCAATAACTCTACTTATGTCAGAGATTGATATCCTGAAATATTTCAGGATGTTTTTTCCACTGGTCAGTTTTCAGCTTATCTTTTATTTTTGTGCAGCACCACAAAATTATTGTTGTTGTTCAAAGACAAACCCACTCTAAATTTCTTTCTCTCAAATCATCCAAAATGTCATGTTCTAAGAAAAGAACAATACTGTTACCTTCCTTCTTCCTACAAGGATCTGTAATATAAAATTTAATTATTTTCTCAGTTAAAATAATCTTTTCTCCTTTGGCTACTGTTACCATTTAAGCAAATATCTGTAGTTAAGACTTTCTCTTGGATAAATCACAGCATTAACTAGAAGCTATTCAGGTATTTACTGGTAGATGACAGAAACAAACTCCTTCCACCTCACTTCCTTCTATCCCAAAAATGACTATTTATATGAATTTCCATATGACCAATTCCAGTGCTTTTATCCCACATTTTATCCCACATTCTAGTGCTCTAATTGTCCTAAGGTATGAGTTGATTTGAGTTGGCAAACAGATGAAATCAAGATAGAACTACTTGGGTTGACAACTGTCATGGAACTGGAAATTTGTCCCTTTTTTGAGCTTGTTTGATGTTTTGTTTTTGTTTTTGGTTTTTTTTTTGGGGGGGTTTTTTTTTTTTTTTTTGTTTTTTTTTTCTTTCTGTGTGGTTTTATTTGGAGGGGTTTGTTTAGTTTGAGGTTTTTTTGTTTTGTTTTTTTTTCTTTCTGTGTGGTTTTATTTGGAGGGGTTTGTTTAGTTTGAGGTTTTTTTGTTTTGTTTTTTTTTTCTTTCTGTGTGGTTTTATTTGGAGGGGTTTGTTTAGTTTGGGGTTTTTTTGTTTTGTTTTGGGGGGTTTCTGTTGTTTTGTTTTGAGGTTTCTTTTGGTTTTGGATTTGTTTGTTTTGTTTTTATGGTGAGGTTTTGTGTTTCAGTTTGTTGCATTCTTTTAATCACTGTTCATATATTTTCTTCCCTGTTTGCTACCAAAGCCTTCTACTAAAGCCCTCATGATGTCAAATGCACTCTCTGCATGTGAACAGTGCTGCAGCTTAAAGGAAAATGTTTTAAAGCTGTCAAGAAACTGTCATTTTCCAGATGGCTAATCAAATGGGGGACAGAGACACATAGGGATTGGCTGCAAAGAGATGGATTAATAATGGATGCTGCTCACTTGTGATGGAATGGGACAGAGACAAAGCAAAGGGAATAAAGCTGATACTGAGCACAATGTAATCAGGACTTTTTAAAGCTCCCTGTTCCTTTTCTGAAAGCCTGTCATTTATTCTAGATGTGCAAATGGATTATTTAAGGGCTACTTGTGTAGAACAGCAACTCAAATTGCTACCAGGTTCTGAAGCCATGGATTTAACAACAGACCATGAGAATCTCAGCTTGAACAGGGAGTTGCTGTGCTCAGAGTGAAAATTCATAAACTAAGGATTATTTTTGCTCATTCTCCTCCAGCTGAGCTCTGTAAAACCTCCCCAATGAAATCTGCAGTGCAAGATGGCTCACCCTGCTTTGTAGGAAAATATTTCAAAGTGAGGAACATGGTGCCGGATGCTTGGAAGCACTAGAGACCTCCATGGCCATGAAATCCCACAGAAGGGACTCCAAGATCAAGTATCACAGAACTCCTGGGAAACCAGGGAGGTGTCAGAGCCCTCAGGGTGGGTTGGATGACCTGAAGCATTAGCTGAAGCACTGTAGACTTCTGCTCTGAGTTGTTATCACCTGTCCACTTTGCACCTCTCTGAAATGACACTCTCCTTCACAAAGATCCCGGGTGGGAATCCATGCCTGCATCTCTGTTAACATTTTGTCATGTTATAGCTTTAGGCATGAGAAAAGTTGGTCTCATGCTCACAGGCACTAATTGATGGTGTTTGTCTGCTTTCTCTTCCACAGTCCTGGCAAACTTGTGCTGAGATAGAAAAATCAGCCCTAGAATGGTACAGGTGAGGGAGAAGAGCTCTGAAGTGTGAAGAGTTTCCAAAAAACATCCACAATTCCATGGCAGAAACGGAGCTAAATCCCCTCAGGGATCCCCCTGAGTTTGTACTTTAGAAATTAAAGATGCTAAGCCATGTGTGTTCCAGCTTTCACTTGCCTGTCTCCACTACCAAGCCTGGCAATGCAGCAGTGAACTGAGCTCAATGGGGAGCTTGATAATTATCTGGATTTCTGACTTATAAGCTGCATTATCCCTGCTCTTGCTCCCCTTCACAGCTGTGGCCTTCACACATCTCAGTCACACTTCTTGATAACCTCAGAGACAGGATCTCAGCTGCAGGTTTGCTTCCCTCTCCTGAGATTACAAACTGAGATTTGGCATAAAGTTTACTCTGACTTATGGCTGAGTTTTGAAAAGTCCTGGCTTGTTTTTTGTTTGTTTTTTTCACTTGATGCACACATGGATTTAACTCCAGTGCATTTCTGGCTTGATCATTTGTGTCCTTTGACACCAGAAATTCTAAGTGAAATACTGGAGCATGCAGAAATTAATATTAATAATGAAAACAATGGTGCTGATTGAAGGATGAGAGAAAACTGCTGTGAACAAGAAGGGTTCTGATTGGGTATAAAGAGAAATATTTCACCATAATGACAATGAAGGAGTTTAAAAGGCTTCCCAGAGAGGCTGTGCAGCAAAAACCCTGTGATTTATCCATTTCACAGAACTGTTTTGCTTTTAATCTGGAAGTCTCATTACTCAAACTACAAAGACAATAAAAATATTTTAACCAAAATATTTGGATTGGACAAATCCTTTGCTACTTTATCTTTGCTACTTGATTTATTCTAAGACTTTAAAAAAATGGAAAGGAATTGAAACCTAAATGTTTTGTTGCACTGAACTTAGAAGGGAAAGTTTTCTGTTTCAGGATGAGTTTTTTCTTTTCCTTTCCTATTTGGAAGGAGCAAAAATTGATTAAAAAGTTATTTTTGTGCTTGAGATTTTGCAAAACTCTGTGCACACTGAAAAATACCTTTTTTTTCCCACCTTTTTTTTTTTTTTTTTAATTTACACAAGGCTCCCTATAATCAGTAAATTGCCCACTAAATCTAGTTAAGTCTCTTCCCTTTTTTAGTTATCCTGGTTCTCCTTCACCATTCCTTTCTCATTATCTGAAGAAAGGAGAGGAAATTTCATCATTCCCCAGGGCTGAAGATTGGCATCACCCTGGCAAAGAGAAGGGAGCAGGGGAAGATGGTTTTGTTGCTTTGGTTGTCTGTGCTTTCTCTCATGGTGCTGCTCATGTTTGATTAGCCTGCTTAATGAAGAACATCTTGTTAAAATTAAAGATCTGTCGTATTTAGCATAATCTTGCCAATTGTTAATTAGTGTATTGACAGGAGAACGGGTTGGATTTCGCTTTCCAGCAGCATCCTCTCCCCTCCCCAGGCCTGTCCTGCCAAAATAAAAATCCTTGCAGTCACAACATGTTTGGGAGCCCATATGACACGTCTGTGAAGGCTGCCTTGGAGCACTGTGCACAGGGAAGATACATAAGTTATTAGCAAAATCCAATGTGAAATCTCCAAGCACAGGAGACTCGGGGCTGGGGAAGCCTTTGTGTCACTAATTTATCATGTAGATACAGATTTCACATCCTTTAATGAGGTTTTCCCTGGTTTGGGCAGGCGCTGGTACTCATTCATATTTTTGAACAGGAGCCCATTGTTTTTATAATCTCTCTTTCAGGAGCAAATGTTTTGTTTGCCCTCTTTCTGCTGAGTGAGGTGCTTAGAATCTGATCTTTAGCCTCCCCTAGGGCAGCTTTGGGGTTTTTATGGGGTTTCACTCATTCAAATCTCTTGCCTGGTGCTTTCCAGTTGAAGAGAGAGAGATGTGATTAGAAACAGCTTTGACCTAAATTGCTGAGAGCTCTGCACAGCATCACTGTAAGTTTGATATAGGATACAGGGAGGTCTCAGAGGATGTTGGAACCCTTTATGTCCTTTCAACCATCAGGATTTCTGTTCTGCATTCAGAGAGCCCAGGGGAGCTCCCAGAACATCTCAGGACCAGGGGGAAGGAAAGTCTTTCCAGCCACCCCTAATCCCACACTTGTCTGCTGCTGCCTCTAGTCCAACTCCTCCACTAAACCCTGGATCATGAGAAAACTACTTCTGTGGTGAAAGGACAGAAGTGTTTATTGATTGATTGATTGATTGATTGTAATTTCAGAGAAAATTTTAGTGGGAATTTGTTTTTAATTTCAGTTAGCAAGTGGTGATGGAGCTGGTACCAATGGAGAGCCATGATTCACGCATTTAGGAGAAAGACAAATCGTGGGGATGTGGAGAATCTTTTGGTGGCAATTGGCAAGTGAGGTTAGGTCAGAGCTGCTGTCAATTTCTATAAATCAGGGCCAATGCTTTGCATTTTTCTTTGGGGACAGCTGCCTCATTCCCTTGACAGTGAGAGATGCTCAGGCCTTTAGTGCAAACTCCCAACTGCCTGAAATTAAATAGTTTATTAGGTCTTCTGTCACCTACCTCTCTTGTAGGGTTTATATTGGCCCAGCCTGATCTTAAATTTCTCTGCAAAAAATTTCTTTATCTGCTCTTAAATCAATTTGCAAGTCACTTTATGAATAAAAGCATTAAAAAGGATTGAAAAGAAAGAATCCTGTAGCAAGCTGTATTTCTTTTTCTTAGCCCTAAGATACCATGGTCGCAACATTTGTCAGTTCTATCCATGTCAAATTAAACCCTGGCTCATTAATTTCTGCCCAACAGTTGGTGTCCTAATGGCTCAGTGATTGACATCTTGAAGCTATTATCTTCCATTCAGTTTGATCATCCTCAGGCAGGAGCCTGTAGTCATCTCCTCAGTGTTTGTGACAGCTCTTCTGGGTCAGAGTGTACTCTCCAATGTGACATGGGAAAACCAAGCCTTTATTCACAGGATGGATGTTTGAAAGGAATTTTACTAAAACAGCATGTGGAGGAAAAGTAAAATTTTTAAAAAGAATAGATTAAAAAAAGGATAAAAGGACACAGTGAAACTTCAAGCAAAAAAGTTTATCTTCTGAAGATATGGGACCATGGAGGACAAGAATCAATAGTAGCTGAGGTCTGGAAATCCCAACTGTTGAATATTTCAGAGTTATTTTCTGTGGGAGCTGCAGAACTGAAAAACAGGCAGAGAAACAGGGCAGGTTATTTAGAAAGCAGTTCCTTTCTGAGTAGTTCAAGATGTGATAAAGGGGTCAGGACTTTTCCAGAAGAGTGATTTCACACAGCAGCACCCAAGATAACTTGGACCCTACAGACTGGTTCCAATCGTGGGAAAATTGTTCTGTCATAGAATCCTGGAATGGTTTGGGTTGGGAGAGACTTTAAAGACCATCCAGCTCCAACCCCCTGCCCTGGGCAGAGACACCTTCCACTACCCCAGGCTGTTGCAAGCCTCGTCCAACCTGGCCTTGATTCTCCTTCTTTCCTTTCTTTTCCAAACCTACATCTCCTAGGCAGAGATATGAGTGTCAAGGTGAGCTCCTCATCTTCCACACCCTTAGGGCCCCAGAGGAATTATTTTGCTATAAAGAGTTCAGGAAATATAAATCAAGTGCAAAACTGTTCTTAGTGCATCTGTCCCCATGTGGCAGCATGACTTTTGGGTTGCCAAGAAAGCTGGGCCCAACAGGTGAATTTGCTGTGATTTCTCATGAATGAAACAAGGGAAATAGTTTAGTCCTTTATGCTGCTTTCATCTCAAAAAAAGAAAGCCAAAATAACAGCAGGAATGTTATCCCTATGTGGAAACATCTTAAAAACTTCTGAGTGAGCAAGAGAAAATAAGCTGGCAGTAATCTCTATGAAAAATAAAACCAATCACTGAATAAAGCTGAGAAATCGACCTCCTGGATAGCTAAATTATTTCCTTTGCAGGCTTTTTGGTATGATTCTGCAGTAAAAATGCAGTTTGCTGTGAGCTTTAATAGGAGGATTTAAACCAAGAAAACCCACCCAGCCAAAGCAATTTGAGAAAAGCTCTGGTTCTGTGCACAGTGCAGGGCTCGGCACAGAGCCAGCAAACATGTGCATGATGTGTGCTCTGTTCCCTCAAAAATTAGCTTTGGACAGGAGCTGTTAAGCACTGTGGCCTGATCCATGATTGCATCCAAAAATATCCCAACATCTGGTTCTTACAATCTTGCTTTTTAACTCTATTGATGTGTGGACATTTCTGGCTCTCCGAGCAGCAATAAAAACAAAGGAGGAGAGTTCAGTCCTGCTCCTGCTCCTGGTTTCAAGCAAAACAAAAGCTTTGGCTCTGAGTTCATGCAAGTTTTATTGTTGAGCTCAACTGAGAGCTTTGACTTGTTTCATCACCTCTCCCTCCTGCTCTGTGCCTGTGCTGGAGCTGTGCAGTTCTTGTGGAGAGACAGGAGGGAAGGAGGAAAGGCAGATAAAGACAAAGCAATCCAGCTTTGGCTGGAGGGGAAAAGCAGGTGATGGGAGTGGGGCAGTTCCTGGAGGGCCCCATTCAGTGAAAAACTGCCCTCAGCTCATAGAAACAAAGAACCACAGAACCACAAAATCAATCAATAAATTAGGAAACGACCACAAAGATCATTAAGTTCAACCATTAACGAGCATCACCACGTTCAGCTAAAACCTCTTCCATAGTGCCACATGCACACAATTCTTTGAGCACTTCCAGGGATGGTGATTCCACCACTTCCCTGACAGCCTGTGACAATGCTTGGCAATCTTTCCAGGAAGAAATTTTCCCTAATATCCAAACCAAAGCTCTTCTGGTGCAACTTGAGGCCGGTTCCTCTCCTCCTGTCCCTGTTCTCTGGAGCAGAGGCCAAACCCCCTGGCTGTCCCCTCCTGTCAGGAGTTGTGCAGAGCCACAAGATCCCCCCTGAGCCTCCTTTCCTCCAGGCTGAGCCCCTTTCCAGCTCCCTCAGCCTCTCCTGGTGCTCCAGAGCCTTCCCCAGCTCCATTCCCTGACCTGGACATGCTCCAACCCTTCAAAGTCCTTCTTGTCATGAGTGGCCCAAACTGATCACAGTGTAGGGAGAATCCCACTGGGAAAAGTCAATGTTCATAAAGGAGACAGAGGAGTCCTGCAGCTTTATTGGGATAAAGGGAGAGAGGCCACCGGGGCACAACCCACGGGGTTTTCTCTTGAGGTTTCAGAGGGTGCAGCCTCCTTTTATCCCAAAGTCATTTTATCCCAAACTTCCTTCCCCCACTGGCTGAGGTACCAGGAGGGCGCAGCCTTCCCAAACCTCCTGCCACATATTCCCCCTTGAACCTGTCATTTTATGTCAAAGTTCAGAAGTTCAGGGTTGTGCAGCCTCATTTGGCTGTTTCAGGAGCCAGACTGTCCGGGCTCTGTAACAAACCTGCTGCCCAAAGTTGGTACAGACATTAACCCCATTTCAAATCCTTCACACCCATCCCCTCACCCATGGAACTGTTTGTAAGGACATCAGCACACATCTTCCCTATCAAAAGGATTCAAGGTGCAACCTCAGCAGTGCTGATTTCAGGGGAACAATCACATCCCAACTCCTTGGTCTTGCTTACAATGCAGATGGCAAAATGTCTCATGCATTTTACATGCATGATACACAGGGTGCCTGGGAGGAAAGGAAGAGAGGATTTTAAATCTGTTGGTAATACATGATATTTGCTCCAGGCTTGTTTCTTTAGGTAGCTTGGTTTTATCCTCTTATGAGGAAAAAAAAATCTTTTCCAAACTGTTAGAATTCTGCCTTCAGAACTTGAGCTTTCTTATTTTTGTCAAGCTGAAGTGTTTCATTTTGGGTTTGAGCTTGTTTTTTGTTTTCTTTTTTGCTACTGCTTGCCTTTGAAGGTGCATTCATTGCTACAGTGGGTGGAGATCAAGATATGTCTGTAATTTTTGTGTGAGTCTGTGTCCTCCTCCTCTTCCATGTTATTTATCATTCTCTACACCTCCCTTAATGGAGGTTGTAGCCAGGTGGGGGTTGGTCTCTTCTCCCAGTGATAAACCCAGTGGAAATTGAAAATTTCTCACCAAAAGAGGGGTCAAGCCCTGGCACTGCCCAGGGAGGTGGCAGAGTCACCATCACTGGAGGGATTTAAAAGATGTGGCACTTGGGGACATGGTTTAGTGGTGGCCTTGTCAGTTCTGGGTTAATTGTTGGACTTGATTATCTTAGTGGTCTTTTCCAACACAAATAATTCTTTGAATCTGTTTGATTTTTAAGTGGGGCCTTTGGTGCATAATAAAAGCTCCTCTTTGTTGAAGGTGGGTGCTTATAAAATAAGTGAATCCAGGAGCTGAAGGTTTTTATTGTGGCCCTTAATCTGGCAGTGTTGGAAGAGGATGAGAAAATGAGACCTTCAAATGAAATTAGGAAGAAAAGAGTTCTTGATTGAATGTTAGGACATCTGAAAATAATGCTTTGTCATCTCATAATCTGTGCAGCCTCTGATTTGCTTAAGGAATGAATTAATCACCTGACAGGTTTGTACTTAATTTTCCACTCCTTACTTTGTTTATCAATATTATTGACCTCTGTGACAAAAACTGTGTGTAAAGCTAGGGGTGAGAGGTGTGAAGAAGAAAGAAAGAAAGAAGGCAAGAAAGAAAGAGGGAAAGAAAGAAAGAAAGAAAGAGAGAAAGAAAGAAAGAAAGAAAGAGAGAAAGAAAGAAAGAAAGAAAGAGAGAAAGAAAGAAAGAAAGAAAGAGAGAAAGAAAGAAAGAAAGAAAGAGAGAAAGAAAGAAAGAAAGAAAGAGAGAAAGAAAGAAAGAAAGAAAGAGAGAAAGAAAGAAAGAAAGAAAGAGAGAAAGAAAGAAAGAAAGAAAGAGAGAAAGAAAGAAAGAAAGAAAGAGAGAAAGAAAGAAAGAAAGAAAGAGAGAAAGAAAGAAAGAAAGAAAGAGAGAAAGAAAGAAAGAAAGAAAGAGAGAAAGAAAGAAAGAAAGAAAAAGAAAGAAAAGGGAAGCCTTTCTCATTGTTCTGAGCTTTATCCTTCAAATTTCTTCTGCAAACCATTAGTCATGGCAAAGAGTGTTTATTACATACAGCAAGGTGTTCACATGTAGTCTAAAAAAAAAGCTTCTACCTGTGGATTTATATGTTTATTCATATTGCAATACTCATATAATTAATGTAATTAAGGTTATTATACTGGTAAATCTCTTGTTGACCTTGGGCACTCTGCAGAGCTGGGCAAAAAGGGTAATTCTGTTTATTCTGGCTGCAGCTCTACTGTCCAGCTATGTTAACAAATTCCAGGCTGGGAGTGAGATGTAGTTCTCCAAAGGGCATGTGATTTTTAAGAGGAGGATCTGACAAACACCTGCTTGCAGTCTAAGTCTATTGTTCAAGCCATGTAGTTTTCCCTTTCTCTAAAATATCTGCCCTGCATTTTTATAAATGGATCACAGCCTGTAGATGAAAAGCACCAATTGCCCAAAGCAAAACATCACAGAGGTGAAACCAAGAGAGGAGGTTCCTGGTATTTAAGATCCCATCCAAATTGCTCTAAGTGCAGGATGCAGTCTCAATCGTTCCCTGGGCTTTGCACAACCACTGTAAATACCACATCTCATTGATATTTGTGACTGACACCCTGAGAGCTGAGGGAGGCTTTTTTTGTTGTTGTTGTTGCAGCTTAGCAACAAGCAATGACTGGCAAATTTTTCTGCTCTTCAAAATCAATGCCACTTTTCTGGATCATTTCCTCATCTTCACAATCATCTGTCAGAACAGTAAATTGACAATGTGTTCCCAGGGACAGTGTGGAGTCTGCTGCAAGCCTTGATAGTTAGAGGATGAATTTAACTTTTTCAAAGTCAGACTTGGTACAGGTTTGGATCCCACATAAGCATTAACTTGCTTTCAACACTGTTAATCTGGATGTGTTTTCTACTTCATTAAACTTTTCCTTTATATGCAAAATATCACTGTGAGGACATGCACTGCTTGACTCACTCACCAGAAATCCATGTCTGGTGTGGTTGCTATTGATTATTATAATATCTGTGAAACATCAGCATGGATTGTGATCCTGCTGTGTGAGCCCAGAATTAATAACAGGCTCTGTCCTTGGGAAGTGTTTGTGATGTTAAAAAGCAGAGAGAGAAGGGACACTGGTGAGTGGGTAAGCACAAGGAAAATGAGGAAAATAACTGGTTCTCATTGCAGGTGGGATAGGGCTGGCAGCAGCCATGTGGGGTTACCATTGCTGGGGATTTTAGTGGGAACTGGAAAGAAACCATGTCTACAGGTTTGTGAGCAACTTTAGAAGAGGCAGAATTGTCAGTGCACTTGTTTGGAGCCCCTCAGGCAATGGGCACTCAGGACTCTATTGGAAAATAACTTTAAAACCCCTATTTGCTAATTATAGGTCATAGCTGATAATCATTCAACACATTCATTAAGAATAATCAAGGAACAATGCCTGATTGGGACCAGCTTGCTACAGAGAGGTTCAGGTGCAAGGCAAAACCAGGAGGCTCTGCCTGGAGTGGAGAGAAAAATCACATCCAGGTTCTACAGCTGAAGTCCTTTGCTTTTGTTTTGATGACTCTGAGTTATGAGTTCAGATTTTTAAATTTTTTTCAGACATCCTGTTCCTGCCTATCTCTATACAAACCTTCCCACTTAAATTACATTTGGCTGCTCTGCTGTGTTTATTTCTTGACACTGGAGGAGACAAGTGATTGATATTTGATGGAATGAGAAGGATCATGCAAAAAGATGAGAAGATGGTGTCAGTTTGGGTATTGTAGTTGGCCAAGCAAAAAGGAAAGCAATGCCTCTGATCACTGTGAGGAAAGGTTTGGCTCAGCCAGGGAGGAGGTGTTTGGTGCTACTGAGATACAAACCTGACAAAGGCTCTTCCAAAAAACTTTCCCAGAACACTCTTTGCTAAAAGTTTGCTGTCTAGGCTGGAGGCTTTGGGTAATGTGACATTCTTCTGATAGACACAGGCGAGTTTAGCCAGTACAAAACTTAACTTGTCCTCCCGTTATTGCACTGAGACTCTCTGCATGCTCTCAGATGTTTCAAAAGGCACATGTAAATTTTTCTTTTTGCAGACACAGTGGATGAAAAACTGTTTCCCTAGAGTGTCTAGATTGTAAAATCACAGAATGGTTTGGGTTAAAATGTACCTTAGAGTTCATCCAGTTCCATCCCTTGCCATGAGCAGGGACAACTTCCACTATCCCAGGCTGCTCCAAGCCCTGTCCAACCTGGCCTTGGGCACTTCCAGGGATCCAGGGGCAGCCACAGCTTCTCTGGGCACCCTGTGGCAGGGCCTCACCACCCTCACAGGTAGGAATTTTTTCATATTAAATTTAAACCTCCCCTCCTTCAGATTGGCTATAAGACACTGACCATCTGAGCCCCTGCAGCATGGAATGTTGGCCTCCTTTGGCAGGGATGCTGTGGTCTGTGAGGTCACCACTGGACATTCCAGTACTCACTGGGAAACTCATAATCTGATTAATTCTCTTGGATCTTGAATACCTTGAGGAACTGAAGACAAATTCATCTACCCCAAGAAAAAAATAGGGATATATAAAAAACTCTTGATGAGGCTGCACTACCACTCAAGGTAATTCCTCAAGGAAAACTTTCAGGGACCATCCTAGCTCTTGGAAGTTCAGTTGATAATCCTTAGGCTGGTTCCCCTTTCTAAAGGGTAAAATATATTTCATAAATGCAGCTTTATGAATGAAATGTGTCATTTGGTGTACACAAGCAGTCAGACTTTGTATTTCTGACAGTGGAACACATTTCAGAAATTAAAATCCTTGCAGCATTGAGCTGCAGGGACAAAAAAAGACCCCACAGTTCCATAACTGAAAAACAGCAGCTTTGCAAAATTGCTTGAGAAAATTCCAGCCTTCATTTGGAAGGTGTGGCAACTTTCTTGGACTGAGGTGCACCACAATAATAAAATGGGAATTTTAAGTTTATACCAAGTTTCCCATCAGAGAACAAAATAGTGACCACACTGTTGCCCTTTGCTTTCTTTTTTTTTGCTTGATATGATAACTGTGAGTGAGGAAGACCAATGTCCTCTCTGTGTTTTCAGACTTTTTGCCTTCTCTCTGCTAGCAGAAAGTTATTGCTGTGAGTTGCTTTTTAGCTGCCAAGTTGGTCATGATGATCTTGTATCCTGTGGATCTGAATTTTCTTGGGTTAAACAGTTGTACTTTGAAAGAAAGGAGATTTTAGCTGCCTAAAAATTAATCAGACATTATTTACAGATGAGAATTTACTCTGGAAGTGACTCTCCCAATTCTCACATCATGGAGCCGTGCCAGAGCAAATCAGCTGAATTTCTTTTGGGTGTAAATTACCTGGAAGATGCACTTCTGACAAACACGTAAAATGCCAGTGGACAGTAGGATGGGATAATTCAATATAAAACCTTCTGAAAACTGCATATTGTGAACACTGACTCTTCAACACTAATTATTTTGCTCAACAGTTTCTCTCTCCAGAGCTGCAGGACTTGTTAAAGTAGACATGGGATGGGGAGAAAACATGTCAAGAGAAATGCTGGCAATTAAAATGGAAACAGAGCAGTAAAGTGAAGTGCTGTGCTTATAAAAGAATACCTGACTTATAAACTTTCCAGCTCTTTAAAAGGTGTCTGTGTGATTGACCTCTGTGTAATCAGCAGATCTGATTAAGAATTTTTCACTGGACTTCTCATGTTGTCTTTGAAGACTAGGGCAAGATTATTCTTCTACTGAACTGAATCCCTGTCACCAACCAGAGGGGGGGAAACAAAAAAAGACAATTACTTAGAGCTTTCACTGAAGATGAAAGGACTTGGAAGTATCTCTGTTATTCTGCTTTCAAAGGGAGCATTTCAGAAGAACTGGGCTGATTTCTGGCTCTCAATTTCACAGGGAAGTGAGCACATCTCAGCACGGAATAGGGAGTGCCTTGCTTGGAGGTCATGAGTTACTTCTGACTAAATTAAACAAATTACACAGCTGCCACTTTTTACCCATTTTGCACTTTACACTATTCAAGCCTGGCAGTCACCCTGGTGCTTATTGTGGCATCTGAGAGCACAACCCCACTGCCAAACTCCAAGGGAAAAAAAAACAAAACACCCAAAAAACCAGAAATTCCAGTTCTTTGAGCACGTGGGAGACACGAGGGCTGAGTGCCACTTGTGGGTGATGACACTTCAAACAGCCCAAGCACTTGCCCTTTGTACTGAGAAGCAGGAGAAGGTTTGCTCAGCTTGTTCAGCTGCTCGAGCACCTTTCAGAAGTTCTCAGATGCCACAGGGTTTGTGAATATGTGGGGGTGCCTTTCACAGCCTGGAAACACCACTGAGGACAACGGGAGGAAGCCTTGGCACTCCCAAATGTGAGAGCTTCTTCCCAGGAAACTCCACAGCTCTTAACAGCTTGGAAAAGTAACCCAGTGCTGTGGCTCATGTCGCTGAGAAAACAAGTATTGATTAGACATGGCCTTACTAATTAGTTTGTTTTTTTAACAGAGTCACTTAGAAGGCTTAAATGATCTTTTTCATCTTTAAAATCACTTGTATAATTGATAAAAATCATGAGGCTGTATTTTTAATATGATTTTTTTGCTCAAATTTCTTTTATTTCTGTGAAAATTGGGTAAATTGCTCTGAGACCCAGAGCTGCAGGACACAGTGTCACTAATTCATATTGTAAGAAAGACACGTTCAATTAAATTGTGAGTCTTCAGCAACTTTGTGTTTGCAGCTTATTTCCCTCAAGCCCTATCCATGGTGCTGTTAATCTTTTTATGGCATTACTGATGTCTGCAAGTCAAAATGTACTTTTGAACAGCAAAAATCCTGATCCAGCTGCATTTCTCACTTCGGTTTCCAGCTAAGAACAAAGAGAGAAGTCTGTTAAAAAAAAAAATAAATGAAGTGTTTTGATCATACCACTTTGATTATTAAAACGAGAGAAAAAAATGTAATGAAATATTGAGATCTGGCAGAACATAGAATTGTGTTTAGAATTTGACTGCAGAATGCTGAAAATTCTAAAGTTTTATTTTAAAATGTTCAGCTCCAAAGTCCTGATACTTCTTGGCTGCACTGCCACAGCCTCTGGTCCGTGGGACACCTGATAAATCATAGTCAGTGCTGAGTAGATAACTGGGATGTGTTCTTTACTTTACCCTGCCTTAATTATTCAAATTGTGCCTTAATTTAATTTAAATTGTCAGTTTAAAAAATTGACTTAATTTGATTTTGCAAACACTACTTTATTAGAGGAGGGAGAAGAAGAATGGGAAAGGAATAGAAAAAATGTTTGTATTTAAACCTATTCCCAAAAAACAACAACAACAACAAAAAATCCCATCATTTTTCTGCAAATAAATGAGAATTTGGCCCTTTTTTCCTGGTAAGGAGATGTTATTACAGTTCTAGATTTCAAGACATCAATCTAAGGCTATATTGGGTTTCTTGATGCAGGTTTCCCTGTGAATACTTTTATCAGTATTTTCAAAGCTTTTTCCCTCCAGTTTAGAGATCCAGATTGCAAATGTAGTTAGATTTTCAATTTGAGCACCCATTATCAGTCACCTCATTCCTTTACCCCAAAATGTTGCAATGGGTTCCACAAGTTCCAAAATTATTCCATAATTAAAAACTGACTGAGTAAATACACAGTAAAAGTGAGGTGTTGCTGTCAGTGTTCTCCATTTTCAGTTTAGATAAGGAACCATGTCCTGAGCCAAGATGGACTTATCTAATTATCCATAAATTCCTAATTTGTTCTTAATTGGTTACTGTGCTTTCCTTTGAATTAGTTTTAACTCTTTAGCTGCTACAGCTAATTTGCCTGTCTATCTATCTAGATCCATTTTTTCTGTAGTTTTGGGGTTTTTTTGTTTGTTTTGTTTTTTGGGTTTTTTTTTTTGTTTGTTTGGGGGTTTTTTTGTTTGTTGTTTCAGTTTGGTTTGGGTTTTTTGTTTGGTTTTTTGGGTGTTTTTTTTTTTTTTTTTTTGGGGGTTTTTTTTTTTTTTTTTTTGGGGGTTTTTTTTTTTTTTTTTTTGTTTGGTTTGGGTTTTTTTTTTGGTTTTTTGGGGGTTTTTTTTTTTTTTTTTTTGTCTGTAGGATTCTTTTTCACTCCAGGCCAGGATCTTGTGAGCTCCTGCTAAGGGCAGTCAGGACCTTCAAAGACAGGGTGAGATCAAAGCATGGCAAAGCCTCTTCCTTCCAGGCATTCCCAAATCCTCTCTGATGACTTTGGAGGCCCAAGAGGAACAAGATCCTTCAGATGCTGTCCCTGAGCTCTGGGAAAGGCATGGAGGACAGGAACTCTCCTCCAGAACCACTGGAGCAACAATCCCAAGGGAATCTGGTGCTTGTGTGTTCTTCCTCCACAGAAATCCTGGTCAAACTCATAACAAATAATATCCAACCTGAATATTTTGGGTTTAACATGAAGGGTTTTAACACAATCGTTTGTTTTTCACTGCCTTGACTCCTGGCTTCTTTGAAAAAGATCCTAAAGGATGCTTTGAGGGCTCTGCTAACACCTCAAATAAATCACATTGAGCTGCAGAATGTGGGGAAAGTCTTGACAAGGAGGATATTGGCTCAGACTGAGGTTTCATTCCAACGAGGGAGAAAGGCTTCACATTTTTCCACTTACAGTTTGCATATTTGAATGATTTCCTCATACGTGTGAGTGTGTATACACATGAAATTTGAAATGTGTATGAAATTATTGAGACATGAAAACAAACACATTGTTTTGTTTATATATAAATAATGTACTTCATATGTTTAAATTTTTTATATATTTGTTTGTTTGCATATAAACAAAGGTGGTTTATTTACCACTATGATTTCAGTAGGCTTTCAGTAGCCTCAAGTCTTATGTTTCCAAATCAGAAGCAGATGTAGATCTTTATCTTTCCTATACAACTCATTAAAGCAGATTTGGGAAGTAAAAAAACCCCAAACACACCACTTTTGAAATACAGTCCTCAGTTATCCGAGTTTTATTTCTATCCAGATATTATATAGATAGTGACATCAGTGTCCTGAGTTAAAATATTGAAATATTTCATGACACATATTGTGAGACAAGTCTTAATTACATTAAAAATGCTTCCCCCAAGCTTCAATAATTTTAATTTTCTTATTAGCAATTTTCCATTTTTTTAAACTAAACTAAGAACCTGTAGCAGTGTGTGTTTGATGTATGTGGGGCAGGCTGAAGCATCGCTCCTCTCCACCAGTAAAGCATTTTGCTCTTGGATTTTCATCCTTGCTGTGTGAATGTGTTTGTGAAAAGTCATTTCTTTGTGCTTTTTGCATTGTCTCGAGCACTCTGGAGCTGCCTGAGCATGTGGTGATCCAGAGCTCCTCAGGCTGCCATGAAAGCATCCTGTTATCCAAAGGGAAAAGCTGCTCTTGCAAGGGGGGCAGAGCTCAGTGTAACCTTTAATGCACATATGAGAATGCAAGGGTTATCCTGCTGTGTTGGATCCCAGAAACCTCGAATTTTTGAGCTTTCTGTGCTTTCTGGCACTGACCCCCAGGAGAGCACTGCTTTTGACCTGAGGCCTTGGACAAGGCTCCAAATTTGAGTGATGGAGTCAAAGTCATGGGTGTGTAGTTAAATAGAAGTGTGTGAGTTCACATGGTGAAGAGTTTGAAATTTAAGGTTTTCATGATATAGCAATAGGTATGGCACAAGATAGATAATTTTGAATGTTGTCCCCTTTTTGGTGTTCTTCCTTCTTCTTCATGATTTCAAGTAATAGTTTCTGGTTGAATAGCTGGTGCTACACTGCAAGTCACAGGAGTTTGGTTATTGGGTCAAAAGTATAAAAAATATAGGTGTTCATTCTCTGTTGGACTGTTTAGCTTTAAAAGACCTTGTAACTAGCTAGGTTTGCCTCCATTTTGCTCGCTTTTAACTAATAGCTAAAAGTGTTGCTGAACTCTCTGGACTTTAAATAAAATTTAATAAACAACCAAGCCCAAACACAAAAAAATTCATCTCCTTCGTGGTTTTTAATCCTGACTCTGAGTAAGAACAAAAGAAAATTCAGTCAAGCCACTAATTAAGTAGTACAATACCAGCCCATTACACTGCTGCTGCTTTGAGGCTGCTCTGGGTTGATTTTCAGCCATTCCCCAAGCCCTGAAGGGCTCTGCTGAGCATTGTGTCTGCTGGGGATTTGTGCATGAGCAGAAGAATTATCCTTGTGATTCCTTAAATGGCTGTAGGAGCAGATGCAGCATTTGAGGTGTAATAGCAAATGTGGGTGATGTGAGCTCCTCTGATCTGCTCTGACAGCATGAAAAGGATGTTGACAGTCTGGATGTGATCTTGCATTTCCTGTGCTGGGGTAAGCCAGCAGCCAAGGTGAATAGTATCAGAGCAATCAAAAAATGTTCAGATATATATTGAAATTCTATATTTTCAAAGAAAGAGAGTGTCAGGAAGTTGGAAGAGTTTGGTGATTGGGTTTGCGTTGTTTTGTTTGCTTGTATTTAATTGAAATGGAGGAGGTGAAAGAGACTCAGGTAAGAGTGCCTGTATTTGCTTTTACTATTAACTTATTCTTTGGAAAGCTGTGCAGTGAATACTCTCTTTCCACATAATATAAGAATTGTGTTATATAGGCACAGAAACCCTAAGAATCAGCCTGCCCTCAACATGAACCATAAACTTAATTCAGATGGAGCAAAATTTTTTTTTTAATCACTTTTCTCTTGTCCTGTGATCTCTTCTGCCCTTTGTTTTCCGCAATGACATGGAGACAAGAGGCAAGTCTAACCAAATTTCCAACACTGCATTGTTCTGTGTCTTTCTAATCTTCCAGAAAAATGGGTGCAAGCAAGTTTCTGCCACTAGAGCTGACTTTCTAAAGGAAGGTTTGTGCAGGCTGTATTTCATGGGAGAGGAAACATCCTTTGCTTTTCAAGACTCACCTTTTGTACCCTGAAACTGGGAGAAAGGCTGCCTCTGTGTGGTATGATGGAGTTAGCAAAACTGAGGGTTGAGAGTGGGCTGCTGGTGTCAGGATCTTGGGTATTTTCACTGCCATGCAGGAAATCTTAATTCCAAATATATCTTGGACACAAAGCATTGGAAAGAAAGATTCCCTTCTGCTTCAATTTAGGAGGATTTTTGAAAGGACTGGAGGAAAGACCCTTTACATTTTTATACAGGGAAACAAATGAGGACCTTGGATCACTGCTCACTTCTGAAACCAACATTCACATTTTCTTTTGGCTGAAGGGATATTCCAGTATTGAAAACTGACTTCTGGACATTAGTGTGCACTTTGTCGTGGTGTGGGTGAAAGAAGTGACCTGGATCAGGCTCAAAGTGGCTGGGAAATGAACAGCAAATGTGAGGGATGACAGATTGCTGTGTCTGGACAAATAATTTTCCCTTATGGTGAGAATTCTTTGTTTCACCTGCCTACCCTGCTCACCTTGTGAATGAACAGAGACAAGATAATATTATTAAATCATAGTCAACCTGAGAACATTTTCTCCTGAGCACTGGAAAAAATGTCACCCAGAGCAGTTTGAGTATTTCACAATGTCTGTCTTCCTAATGTCTCTCTTTTTCCACAAAGGACAATTGAAAAAAATTGACTTGAAAATTATAATGAACATGTACTGGGAACTTCCTCAGTCCTTGACATGGGAGCTTTGTGTCTGCTCTTTCCCCTGAATATGACTGAAATTCATCCCTGAGAAATCTTTGAGCCATTGAGTGGATGTGAGGGAAACAAAAGAGAGATCCTGAATGCTTTTGGGGTCCCTTTAGAGCAGGGCTGAGGAAATCTTCAGCTGATATGACAAAAACTGCACAAAGCTCACTCCTCCTTTCCATTGCCTGTGACTTCATCAGAGCAAACATCACTTTCTTGACCTGCTTTTCTCCTAGTGGAACAAGGCAGTAGCAGCTGACTTGGAATTCTGGGAATTTTAGGAACAGAGCTGTAAAAATTCCTAATCATTCCTGTCATGGGGGTGCAAATCAATGTCTCTTGAAACAAGTGACCACTTTCTCTCCAGGGCATGGAGAGAGTGAGGAGTGATGCTGCTTGCTTGTTAAGGTTTGAGTATTTTACTGCCTACAGTGAAACTCACACTTCTGAATGCTTTTAATTTCCCTTCCGTGTTCTTACAAGAGGATTCTCATCTGCTTGCAGCGATAGCTTCAGAATTTGTTTCAAGCTTACTCTAAAATATCTCCTCATTTGATCCCCCAACACTCTCCAGCCCATACTGGGATGGATATAAATTTGGTTTACATTAAAAAAGGTATAAGTGATGGCCTCGTGTTCTCGCTACTATTCCTTACCTTTTCCTTCTGGTGGACAAAAAGATTCCAGTTTTGGAGATATGAAACCTCTATGGATGAATACTCAAAACAAAATGCAATATGACAATAGAGGATGTCCAGAGATTTTTTTTTTTTTGTTTACAGAAACTGTATAACTTCCATCTAATTGTTCATCTCTGAAGAGGATCATAAACTTTCTGATTTAAAATACCCAAACTTGTATGCTTGTACTCAGTTTTCTTAGTATTACATTGCTAAGGTTTCATAAAAAGACAATCACAATTCCTCTGAATTGTGAATTACACAAGAATTGCTCGAGCTAGGTGCTGCTACAGCTTTTAAAGACTTGATCCCCAGTGGTTGTCAGCCAGTCTGGGCAGAGATCATGAAAGGGCAACACCAAGGGTAGGATGAGCTGCAGGACTAATCAGGAGATGGAATCAGAGGCACAATCCAGAGAAATATGAGATCACAGCAGGGTGAGAAGCTGGAAAACAACATCAGAAACATCAGCTTTTGTAGGTCTTGGAAGTGCCATGGGCATCCTTCACAAGCCTGTTTATTTTGATCATCTCAAAACATGTCACCCAATTCACATGGCCACTGTTTATGGAAAATTAAATCCTTGACTCCAATCTCCTCCAGAACGATGCAGGCCTTGCAACCCACCCAAACTGCAAATACATCTAACCACTAATTAACCCTCTCTGAATTAATAACTCTTCTTGTTCATAATTTTTTTTCTGGAGTTGGAACATTCCCTGGATGTTTAGATGCAATGCTGTCAGGTGGGCATCACAAAGGCAGCATTGCCATTGGAATGAACACAGGCTTGTGCTGATTTCCTGATTAATCCCTTTTCCTTTGTATCTGGGACTGATGGGAATGGCCAGAAGTTCATGGCTGAGACAGTCCCAGGCAGCCACAGGGATCACTGTTGCTCCTTTTATGTTAATCTCAGGGATTTCCCTTAGTGAATATGGAAACTCAAGGATCTTTATGGCAAAAAAAAACCCCATAAAATTACATCTTTTATTTATCACTGAAGCCAATCTTCCTTCCAACATAGCATCCACAGAATTTCCCTTTCTTTTCAGACAAGTACCTTTTTTTGTGCCCAAAATGATATAATAAATTAAGCCTGGAGCTTTTATGGATGTGAAAACATTGTATTCTCTATGTGTATACACATTAATAAAATAGTATGAAATCAGTCCCTACCTTCTTCCCACATTATTTTGAGTTTTCAAGAAAGAAATAACCTCACTGATCTATGGTAATAAAACTTGTGTGTTTCCACCTAACCTGCAATTGCCTTTGCTAAAACCTTTAATGTTAAAAACCAGATTCATATGCAGTACATTGTTTGGTTTTATAAAAGCCCCTCTTCCATGAGATTTATTTTTGTCATCATTGTTGTCTTTCCAGAGAAAGGAAAGTGTTTACCTTCCTCGATGGAGTCAATAACTCCTAGAGTACAAAAGTCCACATTGTTTTTAACAGCTTCATAAAATTAGATCATAAGCGTTTCTGGATTTTGTCAGAAGATTTTTAAATATAGTCCTCTTTACAAAGGAAAAATGGACACAGTACAGCAATTTTCTACTTGAGGTAGGAGTAGTTATTTAGCATCTGATTAATTTCTTTTACCTTTTGCATTAATTAAATGTAGAAAAATCTGTCATTTTCCCCAAACCATCTTCTCTTCTGAGATAACATCTATTTTTTTCTTATAATATTGTCATTGCTACTTTACCCTTTTTTTCCACAATTATTTTGGAAGATCTTACCCATCCATTTTAATTTATTTTTTAATGTATATTGTAACTGTGTCCTCCACTGACTTCCACATCATTTCCCAATTTTCTACTCATCCTAATAATTATAACTATAATTCTGTTGCCCTGCATTTTCTGTAAATATGGACATTTACAGCTGACAGCTAAATATTCCCATATTCACTGAGTAGTGAGCTCTGCAAAATTACAGTAATAGATCATATTCTGGATATTGATAGCAGGGGAAATGTTGGCATTTTAGGCTGCAACCTTTCAATTCCTGAATTAGAACAATAAGTTTCCATCATAAGTCTCCATTTTCTGCTATGCTTTTCTGCTGCTCTTATTCTTTACTTTTTCTTCTCCATTTTCCTCTTCTTTTGTTTCCCACTATTTGTTTTCTTTCTTGCAGATCTTTGCCCATCCTCTCCTTTTGTGTTTATTTTCTTGCCCTACTCCTAATAGAAAATTTTAGTCCAGAATTGATCTTCTCGAAATTGCAAATTTTAATCCAGATTTGCTCTTCTCAAAACTTCCTTAGATAATTCCACAGCAAATAAACATCTTTCCCAACCAATAGCAGGAGAGATCTGATGGGAGGTTGACACATCACATTCCTCGGGTAGTAGAGTATTATTAATATTTCTTATCATCTGTAATATTTATTGAGGTTACTTCCTTCACTAACTGTTTTAAGGACTGTGTGCTAATATGAACGTTTTTTAAAATAATTTCTCAGCTCCTGGTTGAAGTATTTTCAGCTAGAGAGACTCTGAATCAAAATTCACATTAAAAAATCACTCCCAACCCCATATTTAATGACAGATCTCCTGATAATCTTCCTAAGGATGAAGGAATTTTCTTGCCTGTTTTTCTGCTGATATTTGGAATAAGACTTTCCCTCCTGTGAAATTATTCATGTGGATTCCCTAGTTATTTAATTAGTGCTTATCTGTAACTTTCAGTAAAATATGTTACTGTGGTTCTAGCTACTCTCTGCTTTAATCCCTCTTTTTTCATAAAATACCTACATAAAATATCAAAATAATATTTTTTTCATATAATGATTTTTAATGAGGAGTAAAGAAAAAGAAGCCTGTTTGAAAGGTGAAAGCTCCTTGAATATTAAAAATCATTCCAAATCAAGGCTCCTTAGAAACCAGCCAGGAGTTCAAACACAGGGAAACATTGAAGAAGTCAAGGAGCCATGTTGGGAAAAAGGAATTGTGAAAAGGAAGTGACAAACATCATTACTGTGCTCGAGTTTCAGCCTCTATACATCCTGGCCAAGAAGAAAATAGTAATTTATTATTTTTAATGCCTCTCATTTTCTTCAACATGGCAAAAATTAAACCAGCAGCTTGTTATTGTCATTTGAGTCTTCCCTCTGAGCTCCTGAGTGTTTCTTGCTGCTCACAGTGTACCCTGGAGGACATCTGCAGTCTCTGGAATCACCACATATTACAGACATCCTGACTCAAAGTGCCATCTTGCAGCTTGATCTTCACTTTGATTACTTCAGTCAAGTAGATTCTGAGCTAGCCCACAGGATATTGTCTTTTTGGGGACATGGAGTTGCCTTTGTTTTTTGGCACAGTAAAAAGTGTAAAATCTCCTTTTTTTTCCAGCAATAAACAAGCTCGTTTCTGATGAAAACATTTGCTTTTCTTTTTGCTCACCAATTAAGCCTTTTCTTGCATTTCTTGCCATATGATCACATTTTTTTCCTATTCTTTTCCCCTTCCCTACCTGTGTGTTTGGAGGGCTCAGGAAGAAGAGGTTTTCCACCCTGCTCCTCCCCAAGCAGAGCTGTTCCAAAAATGACCTTTGAAGCCCAGAGGCTGCTTCCTTTCATTTGCAATAAATGCTCCTTATTAAGATACTTCCTTTTCTGTTGCTCACAGCAACATTCTCAGAAAGGGAGAACACACAGTGCAGAACGAGGAAAACAGGGAAGCTTTGCCTTTGCTCCCTTCATGGAGGGAATTTGTTTCACAGTGGGAATAGAGAGATGCTCCAACTCTCCCAAAAATGACCTGGAGAGCCCAGGACTGGACACAGATCCAGGACAGAGTAGAGGGGCAGGGTCACCTCCCTCCAGCTGCTGGTCACTCTTTCTAATGAATCCCAGGATCCCAGTGATGTTTTTGGCTCATGATTGACCTGCTGGCCACCATGGTCCTTCCCCTGCCCTCCATCAGGTCACTCCCCAGCCTGTTCTCATGCCTGGAGTTATTTCACCCCAGGCACTACATGCACAACAGGAATTAAGACTGTGAAACAATCCCATTTATCAATGTTGCTTCATTTTTTTAATCATTCTCTCCTTATTTCTAATGTTTATTAAGGTTATTATTTTCAAGGTGTGTTAAATGCATAGAGTATGATCATCATTTTGCTTTTGATTTCAGCTACACGTTGTTTGCTTTTATGGCCTAGAAAATACAGTTTCATTAATTTTTCCTTCCTTTTAATATGCATTCTGATCAGTCAGAGTTGCAAAAGCATTCTCAAGCTGTCTTTAGCATAACTAAATCTGTCAGAAAAAAATATTTGTACCTCCTTCTTGAATGAACAGAAAAGGGATTTACATTGTCCCTCCAGTTTCTAGTGCTGTGAAGTCACTGAAGAGGAAGAATAGTCCATGATCTAATGAGGAGTTGCCAATATTTCAAAATAAAATAATAAAAAAAAAATTAAAAAATTCCAGATTATCCACCTGATCTTTTCACAGCCTTAAAGGTGACAGCAGTTAACAGAATCTCTTTGGTGTGAAATGCACCCGTTGGAGCACAAAAGGCTCAAAGACAGATGCTTTTTGAAGCAGCATGATCACGTACACCAAAATGCACTTCGAATTCTTAACAGCACTGAGAATAAAACTAGCAGCTTGAATCTTGATTATGTTTTGTGCAATGCATAAATGCATCTTGTCAGCTTTTATTGTCAGTAGTGTTTGCATCTGGGTCCTGGTTCGTTTTTTTTTTTTTATTGGAAGTTGCTGTTTTAAGTGCATGGAGCTGTTGTCCATCTCTTGGGTGGTTCCCTGTGTAGATCTTATCCTGCTGTTTTCAATCCTGAGAGCTAAAGCCTCCTTGGAGTCATGGTTTATTAACACCAGGTAATTTCTACAGCTCCACCCATGCTGGTGGCTGTCTAGCTACAATTTTAATCTGTGTCACCCCTGAAGAACCCTGCTCATAACCAGTTACCAGGTAGGTTTTGATCTATTCATGGCTGCTAATCTGGTCTATTTTCCAGCCACCTGGAAATTCAGTGGCAAAAAGGTAAGTGGTTATTTTATTTTTTTTCAGGCTCTTGCAGTTTAATATTAGGAACCAAAGTTTAGCCATTTAAAAATTACCTGCCAAAATTTTGGGGAGTTTCGCCCTCCAATTTGGAGTTTCCAGCAATAGTGATACTGCTCCAAAGGCAAAGAATTGTCAGCAAAAAGCTCCTCCTCCACTCCAGGAGCGCAGCAATGTGTGATAAATATTAAACCTCCTTCCAGCTGTCTGAGGCTCTTCTTCATGGATAAGGGATTTGAAAGATATTATCAAAGCTAATTTACAGAAAAACGTAGCTGACACCAGCCACACACTTTCCCCCAGTGTCTGACTTGCTGAATTCACCAGTGTGCTGGATAAAATTTTTGGATGCTGGGTTGCTGATGTTGCTAGGCTACAGCCTGATGCAGAAGTTTGTATGTAAAATTCACATCATTGCCTCGATTGCTTTCCCCCCAAAAAATCTCATAAAGGCCTTACAAAACATAAAGTTCTGCAGACATTGCCAGTGTATTTCCTTTTCCTTTCCCTTGTAAAGGGAACTGTGCCATGAAAATCAGATGGCTCAATCTGCAAGGTGTCAGAGCTGTTTTCCTTCACTGTAGTAGCAATGTGGGCAGCAATGTCTTGTGTCTGAAAAACATCCATAAAACTGACTCTAATCTAAGTCTCTCCTCATTTGGTTTAAAACCACTGAAGGCAGGAGTCACAAAACACAGCAGTTCTCCTGTGTTATCATTGGACAGGAAAACAACCCTGGAAAAGAAAGAATTTATCTATTTATTATTTGTCCTCCAAATCTCCACGTGCATTACAAAATTTTGACAGAATCACAGAATATTCTGAGCTGGAAGGGACACAAGAACCATCCAGTCCAACTCTTACAATGGCCTGTGCAGGGATGGAGCAGCAATCTTGGCATTTTTAAGTCCTAGGCTCCAACCAGCTGAGCTCAGTGACTCCTCTGCCCTTTCCTCATGCCTTAGATTAGATATAACAAATAAATTCTTCAATATGAGGGTGGTGAGGCACTGGAATATGCTGCCTGTAAACACTGTGGATGTGCCATCCCTGGAAGTTTTCAAGGCCAGGGTTTATGGAGCCTTGAGCAACCTGATCTGATGGGTGGCATTCCTGATCATGGCAGGGAATTGGAACTGAATGATCTTTAAAGGTCCCTTCCAACCCCTCCATTCTGTGATTCTGTCATTGGGTACAGACTCACTCTTTATTCTGGGCAGTGGCAGTGAGTCAGACAAATGAAGGAAATCTCTCTTCAGTTCTTGGACTTCTTGAAAAGGTACCTTCACTGTTGTACAGATTTGTAAAACATCCAACACCTCTGCAGACGATTCCTGTATGGACACCCTGTGCTACATATGTTGTATATTTCCACACTGGCCTTTGTCACAAGCCCGGTGTGAGTATTAATTCCTGTATTTTTCACACCTGTGAATACAAAACACATCATTCAACTACAGCTGTCACTTCAATTAGAATTTACAGTGATGTTTTCACTCTCTGTCCTGAGGGGAATGAAACTGCAGTCCACGAACAAAATCTTTTCCATCCAAACCTACAGTAAAACACATTTTACATCTTTGTCATGTCTGGTTCTTTTTGTTTATCACTGACACTTCTATATTTTAATGCTTTTAAGCAACATCAACTTTTTCCCAGGTGCTACTCTCTTGGCAGGATCATATTCCTTGAGATGAAGCAAAGGAGAGCTCATGGAAAGAAGGAAACCTTCACACAGAAACATTTCTTGCTTATGAAACACTGAACAAGGCCACTGAGACCTCACAGTCTACACCAGAAGTACCAAAATCATGTTGCATAAAATTTCTTGCCACCAACCCAGCAGTGTCCAGCCAGTCCCCAGGCAGTTATCCCTGGACAACCTTTCCCTGAGTTTTATTGCTAAGCAGCATGATGCCACATGGCCTGGAATATCCCTTGGATCAGCTGGGGCCAGCTGTGCCAGCTGTTTCCCCTCCCAATTCCTTCTGCATCCCCAGCCCCATCACTGATAGGGTGGGTGAGAGGCACAAAAGGCTCTGTCCAAGCTCTGCTCAGCCATAACAAAAGCATCTCAGAATAATCCACACCATTTCCAGCACTAACCCCAAATGTAGCCCCATCTGAAGGAAATTAGCCATACCCAAGGCTCCAGTGTTCCTCCAGGATGTAGGCACTGATGTGCCACCTCTAGAGGGGGCATTGCTCAAGAGGTGTGCACGATTTTGGGGAGAAAATCGTGTCATCCCTTGTGTTTGAAGAGTCACTGAGGAGCCTCTCACAAAGAAAACATGGTAGGTTTTCATTCTGCCTTCTATCCAGCCTGCCACTGCCTCTGCTTGCCTGGCTGGGAATAAAATTCTTTCTCATTTCTTTGAGAAACTTCACTTCAGGGGCATAAATCCAGCCCTAGGAGACAAAGCCATCTCAGAACATGCACTTGCCATTTGACATGAATATTTTGGGGTTCCAGTGTGATGTGATTTTATTTGATTCTTTTTATTTTTATTAATTTTTTTTGTCTTTTCGAAACTATCTTCCACAAACCATCATGTTCTACTTCCATTTTCTTCCTGTGGCTCACTGAACCAGTGGATCAATGCCATAGTCAGTACATTATAAATTATATTCTTCCAGATCAGCCTTGATGGACTGGAGATTATTCCTGTGGCAGTGGTGACTGGATGCTTTTGGCAGACCTGTGGCTGTGTGGGACAGCAAAGAATGAGGCAGAGCTGAAGGGTGAGGGCCAGGTGGGCATTAATCCTAATTCTAACTTTGACAATGGCCATTCCTGTGACTGGAGGAATTTTCCATGTTTTCTTTCCTCATCTCCAAAGCGAGCACAGAAGCAAAAGCTTCATCTCCCACCCCTCCTCCTGAGCTGGCATCTTCAGCTAACAAAAAGCAGCATATGCAGAGAAAAATCTGTTGGCAGTGCCTGCAACACTTGCTCTTTTCAGAAGTTTGTGTGTTGGGTATTGATCACTTTCTCTGCCATGCTCTGAGTAAGAGCTAATTTTTTTTTTTTTTTTT